>PISW01004300.1:0-170702 GCA_004023785.1 Mungos mungo | reverse complement strand
AAAAAAAGGAAATGCGGCTGTCATCGTGGTACAGGGCTTGGTTAGGGGAGGTCAGAGGACAGAGACCTCTAGGCTCTGGGCAGATTAATGCTTTCTTCTCTTTTCATTTGGCTCTGGGCACCATTTTGATATCTAATTCTTTAAAACTTCTCTAGAACAGGGGTTGGTAAACTGGCCTGTTTGCTACATCTGACCTGAGACAGGTTTTGGACAGTCCTTGAAATAAAAATGAATGAATGGATGAATGAAGTGGGCTCTGTGCTGACAGGTTGACAGCAGTGAACCAGACACGGGGCTTGAACTCGTGACCTGAGCCGAAGTTGGACACCCAGCCGACTGAGTCCCCCAGGCTCCCCTGCGTCAGCAACTCTGGAGAGGGGTTAGGGCTGTGCTGTGGGTTGTGGACTCGTCTGCGGGTCACTGTTCTCCAAAGAAGTTTACAGGGGTTCCTTGGGGAAATGATTGAAGTGGAGCTCCTATGACCTCGTCTAAGCATTAGACAGGGAGTCAACCCCTTTCTACTCTTGAAGACAGATGTCCTCCTGATTCCCCGACAGTGTCTGGATTCTTTGTGACTGATTAGTTTCTGCCCCTCCTGTCTGAGTCCCTGGTAGGTCCTGTGTCGCTGCTGCATTGTCTGGAAGAGGTGCAAGTGAGACTACCTTTCCAGAACTCTCCAAGAGGCAGTTCCTGATCTGCCATGGTGCTTAGCACATAGTAGGTGCTTCATAGATAATTGCAGGTTGCTAGTTCAGTGACACGGAAACACACGCTCCTTCCTGATGCCGTAGTCTGGAAAGGTTGGAGCTCTTGAGGAGCAGATACTTAACGGTGGCCAGGACACCGTGTGGCGGGGACTGAGGTGACAGGGTCGTGTGCTTTGTGGAGAAGTCAGCGTCCGCAGCCCCAGGCCACCCGTCTCTCAGGCAGGCGTGACTGTAACCCTCAGATGGAAGTAGCGGGATGAGGGAGCCTCCGGCCATCCTGTCCAGGGGGTGGGGGCGGAGTGCAGTGGGGCCAGGGTGGGGTGGGGGCGGGGCGGCCGGCTTCCACGCTGCCAGGTTCCGCGTCTGTCCCTCAAGCCTGTTGACTGATGGTGGTTTAAGAGGAGAATCTTTTCCAAGAAAGTAAAAGACTGAACCCGTCTCCTTGCATTTTCTGGACGCAGTACGCTACAGGCTCTATTTAAAGGAAAACATTTAAAGCAAAACACCGCTTTTCTGGGACTCCCTTGCTCCAGCTCAGGCCGGGGAGCCTTGCTTCGTGGTTGCTGCTGCCCTGCCGAGCGCGGTCTTCCCCGTCAGCCGGTAGCTCCAGAACACGAAGGAGGCCGCTTGCCAGGACGGTCTTCACTTTGGCGTTGGCGCTGCCTGGGCGCGTTGTGCGTGTTAACGCGTGAGAGCCGGTCTGCGGCGCTCTTCTTCAGGTCGGTGGAGATGAGACGTGCAGGCCAGTGGGTCCGGGGTCCTGCCGCAGTATTCCCAGAGCAGTCTGCGTGCGACGGGGGCAGGTCCGTGCCGGGCGCTCAGCTCTCTCTCCAGGGCAGTCGTTCCCACAGGGGCTGCTTTACAGGACCCCCCACCCCCAATCTCCGTCTCCTTCAGACAGCCTGGGGTCATGTCATCGGCAGAGCCCGGGAGGCAGGCGGTGGCTGGGCTGCTGGGTTGGCGTTGCCACTTCGGCCCCTCACATGCGTCGTGTGGGAGCCGGGGGAAAGGGTGGTCCTCAGGCTCCTTCCCATCAGACCGTTCTGTGATCTCTGAAAACCCTTGTACTTAGGTGTTAGGTTTACCTAATCCTTAAAATGTGCATAAAACAGTATATTTTGTTTAATGAGTATGCATAAGTTCAAATATTACAAGGTGTATAACAAAAAATAAGCTCTGGGGTGCTTGGGTGGCTCGGGCTTTCAGCTGTCCAGCTCTTGATTTCGGGTCAAGTCATGATCTCACGGGGTTCGTTGATTCGCCTCGGAGTCGGGCTCTGTTCTGGCAGCAGAGAGGCTGCTGGGCGTTCTCTGTCTCTGCCCCTCCCCTCTCATGTGCGTGCTCTCTCTCTCTCAAAAATTAGTAAACATAAAAAGTCCTGCCCCACAGTCCCGCTCCCCAGACGGTTTCTGCTCTGGCGTGTTCACCTCGAAGGGGTAGTGCTGCTGCCGCCGTTTCTGGGCTGCTCCTCGTAGACCCCGCTGACTTCGTGCTGCTGTGATGTGCCAGGAGGTGCCTTTTGGGAATGTTGTTTAGAGCCAGCCTAACGTGCACCTCTTCCAAACGATGATAGTGACACTTTTTTTAAAAAGTTTATTTATTTTGAGAGACGCGTGCGTGCGCGCGCACAGCACAGCAGGGGCAGAGACAGAGAGAATGAGAATGAATCCCAAGCAGGCTCTGCGCTGTCAGGACAGAGTCTGAGGTGGGACTTGAACTCACGGATTACGAGATCATGACCCGAGCCAAACCAAGAGTTGGATGCGCAACCAACTGAGCCACCCAGGAGCCCCACTAGTGATGCTTTTTAAAGAGTGTTAGGCTTCGCTTTCCGATGCGGGACCGTCAGTGCGGACTTGCGGAGGGGGCGCGGCATTTAGAGTAGCTCGGGTGTGTTTCTCCGCGTCTGCTCCTCTGGTCGTCCTTTTGTCACTCGCACTTCTCAGGGGGTCCTGTGGCTTTCCACGACATTCGTGGATCAGTTTTAGTTCCCAGGTCAGTACAACATTTGAGTTCCTTTCTGCTTTTCATGATTCAAAATATATTGTGTAAATTATGATAACATTTGACATGGCGTCTCTGGTAATTGTGTGGTTGTGCAGGCGAGCGGGCACGTGCTGGCAGTCCTGATGCTCGCGCCAGCCACCCGCCTCGTGATTTAGTCCCGCCCCCCCGTGTACGGAAAGGCCCAAGCTCAGAGTGACGGACTTGCCCACTGCCCCCTGGCGAGCGAGGTGCTGAACCGATTTAGACCCTATCAGTTTGACTCCGGAGCCACTACAGGCATGTATCAGCTCGGTTTTAACTTTTAAGGGAAGCGTAAGATGCAGGCAGAAAAGAGCAAACCTAAGTGTGGAACTCCGTGAATTACCAAAATCAAACGTGCGTTTAACTACTGAGTTAGGCAAGCGAATGAGGACGTTAGCAGCACCCCAGAGGCCCTCACCATTCCTTTCTCGGCGGCCACATCGTGGCCGGTGACGCCATAACGCCGCGTTGCTACCGGTGGTGACGGTGTTTAAACGGAATTTGCTGTGACTCAATCGTACATCCCTTTACACTTGTCTTTCCACCCCTGGAAATTCAGTGACAGTTTTTCTATTTCCTTCTCTGCAGAAAAAAATAGAAGTTTTGTACCTTGAAATTTATTATCTTATTGTTTCATGCTAAACACCCCCCCTTGACATAAGTAATTACAATCCTTGGTTTGTTTAGTCTCGGTCACCATGGAGGACTCCTCAAAACCAGGCGCTGTAAACCTGTGGTACCAAATAAAAGCATAACACGGAGTCCTGCCTCGGGGGTTTCGTGTGCTTGCAAACGCTGTTTGCTGAGATGATTTCAGTATTATAATAGGATCGATGTAAGTAGCGCTTTCCTTTAGCCAGGGGTTTTGAAAGCAGTGTTTTGTGTAAATAAATGCATGTAGGCCAAATAATTGTAGTATTTTGGGGGAAAGTGTTATATACAGGAACCTCATCTGATATGTAGCTCATGAGCGCGATGAGCAGCTTGGCAGCTAGAAGCATATCTTCATCTTGCAGGTGTCTTCTGCTTTGTCGCCCCGGGAATAGTGTCACACCTGAGCCTCACGCCCCGCTCGGTGACACCAGGCGTTTACTTAACGTGGAACCTCTGGGAGAGAAGAAAATGCTCCCTATATATATGAAGACGATAGTCTGTTAATGGTTGTACAGATTTCTCTTAAAATATTTGTTCTAATTGTGAAAGCAGAACACGTTTGTTCTAGAATACCTGAAATGTGCAGAGGAGTGCGGCGATCCCGCACCTCCGTGAGGTCTGCTTGTTTTTTGTACTTTTTACTCCTCATGCATGTGAATATTTATAATAAAAATTGGAATGGTAAAATATATTTAGTTTCAGTGCCTTTTTTCTGTTAATATATTTATCTTTGAATATGCATATTTTGTATTACATATTCTTTGTAAACATTAGTTGTATAATAACTTCAGAGTCAAATACCACACTTAGTTTATTTAAACCACTCTTGTGTTTCTGAACTAGTTTTTGATTGTGTCCATGTTTATAAAGAATTAGCTTCCGGGCAGCAGATGGGGAAGGGATGAAGTTGAGGAGAGGAAAGGAATCCTCTGTTATAAAACTGGGCTGTACTTGCTCAACTGAATTGATCAGATACTTGGTGAGCCTGCGGTAGGCTCTCAGATGCAGCCGTGACTCTGCTCACACTGGAGACCAGATACGATGAGTGGGGGCCTGAATCTGGTCGTAGTGGGGATCGGGATGTGGAAGACAGGGAGGATTCCCGGGGGTGTTTTGGCGGGAAGGTCTATTTATTTATTTTGAGGCGGGGCAGAGAGAGGGAGAGAGAGAGAATCCCAAGCAGGCTCTGCACGGTTAGCTTGGAGCCTGATGTGGGGCTTGAACTCACGAACTGTGAGATCATGACCTGAGTGAAACCAGGAGTCAGCTGCTTAACTGACCGAGGGGGAGATATTGAAGATTACTCCCGCATTTCTCCTTCAGGTGATGGGCTACACAGTGGTGTCATTATTAGTATAGGGACCATAGAAAGGCAGAGCAAATTTGCTTCAGATTTTGTTCTGGGCATAGTGAACTTGAGGTGCCTTTGGGCCACTAGAGAGCAGTGTCTGTTAGGCAGATGGACAGAGGAAGCTAAGAAAAGAACCAAAGAACTACAGGATGGCTCTGTGGACATTGGCACTTAGACTGAGGCATCAGCCGCAGACCCTGACCTGGTGGAGCTGCCTCGGGAGGCCGTACAGTTGAGAGCAGGGTCAGAGGTGGGTCCCTGGGGAGCATCAGTGATCAGGGAGGGAGGGGCGCCGAGAAGCATGGGAAAGACCGAGAACCAGAACGGGAGAGAGGGTGGCTTTGCGAGTGCTGAAAGAAGAGTGTCACATGCCGGGCGGTAGGTCCAGCACGAGAATCATGGCAGTGTCTACTGGATTTGGCGGGTCGTTGGCGAGAAGAGTGTCCGGGGAGCGGCGGGGACAGGGCGGAATGGCTGGGGAGTTGGGGCGAGGACGTGGCTTACGGAAGCTGGGGGTGGACGGACGGAGGTGGTCGGTGTGCTGAGGGAGGAGGGCTTTGTTTTACTCGCGTCTCGCACGGTGGAAAGGGATTGAAGTGTGGCGAAGGGAGCTTGATGCTAACGCGCAGGACCTGAGCGCGGTGCTGGGCTCGGAGCTTGTCGGCGCAGAGGGATCCGGCTTGGGCGGGGGTACTCTGTCCCGGGGCGCGTGGGAAAGGTGCGACACGCTGCCGGCCTGGCCACACGTGGTGGCACGAGCTCAGTGTTCTCAGGACGCTGCCGAGAATGAGGTGGGGCGGGGGGACGCCGGGCTCGAGGGCAGTGTCTGGTGAGTAGAGGGGTGAAGGTGCCAAGGCCCAGAGATGGGGGGCAGCCGCTCTGCGGTTCCGTGGCTGAGACCCGGATTTACAGAGGTGCTGGTTAGCACGGTGCCGTGAACCAGAGCCAAGGAAGGGAGGAGGGAGGGTTCCTGACTATGTACATGTTCAGAGAAGTCTTCCCTGTGTCCTGAGTTAGGTTTATTACAGGTTCTCACCCCTCTGTTCTTTCCTTCCAGGGCTCCCTGAAGCTGTGTTCTGTGTTTGATTGTTAGCATGGTCACTGTGATTTTAAGAAGTTTGCTTTCCCCAGAAACGGGAAGCTCTGAGGCCAGGTGGGCGTGGGTTTGCTTACCGTCGTGCGGTCTTTAGGACCCGGCAGACCTCGAGAAGTCGGTGTTGAATTTAAGCAGTGGCTCTGTTCCTTGCGCCCCTCCTGCCTTCTTTTGTCTGAACCCTTGCTGACAGCCTCGCTTCGTTCCCGGACGAGGACGAGGGGACGAGGGGTGTCGGTTCGTGTGGGCGAGCGGCCAACACAGGCCCTGGGCTCTGGTCCCAGCCCCCCCTGTCAGCAGCCTCCGGGCTGCGGGCAGACGCTCAGTCTCTCTGTGCCCCAGTGTCCTGCTCTGTGATCTGTGCAGAGTGGCTTGTGACCGCGCTGCCCTCGGGGGCTGTCCGGCAGCTTGTGCGAGAGAACTCACGGAAGCTTGTAGAACATGTGACATAAAAGTCAGTCTTCCCCGTAGTGGTTTGCAAAAGGGTTCTAGGTGATGTTGACAGTCTTTCCCTGAGACCCCTGACTTGGCGATAAAGAGTTTGCAGGTGCGTCTGTTCCTTGTCACTTGCTGAGTATTGATCTTTAGAGAAACCGAGAAGAGAGCTTGGACTGTGACGGTCTTTCTGGCACAGGGACACAGGGCACCATAAACAAAGCCATTCTGGGTCCTGAAGGAACATCGAGAGGAAATTGTCACTTTGCCGCGTCCTGTCTGTGGGGAGAGATTCGTGACTGCTGTCTGCGTCGCACCTGCCACGGTAACCAGGAATCCCTGTGTCCCTTGCAGAGGAGGTGGCCAAGCTGGAGAAGCACCTGCTGCTTCTCCGCCAGGAGTACGTGAAGCTGCAGAAGAAGCTGGCGGAGACGGAGAAGAGATGCAGTCTCTTGGCCGCGCAGGCTGACAGGGGAGATGGCGGCGAGTCCTTCCTCAGCCGCCTGCTGGCGATCGTGGCCAGCCTGTACGAGCAGGAGCAGTACAGGTGAGCCCTGGCCGCGCGCACCCCCCCCCCCCCCCGCGGGCCCCCAGGCCGCCCTGCCACTTCTCCTCTTGGCTTTCTTCCCAGGGGTGTGTCTCTGACTGGGATCCTAGCAACCCTTTCGTCCCTGCAGCGTCAGCTCTTTGTTTTCTCCTTCTCTTCAGCGCAGAGTGTGGGAGTCACCGATGGCCCTGCGGTGCGGACCGGAATTAGCTTGCTTGTCCAGGGATTCCGGGGGGGGGGGGGGAAGGTCACTCTCTCTTGGGATAATCAAAGAAGGTGTCTTGGAACTAGAGGGTGAGGTAGCGTGAGGTTGAGGGGGGACCTGGGGCCGCACAGCCTGTGTTAGAAGCTCAGCCGGCCACCCGCTGGCTGTGTGGTCTGGAGCTGTGTGACCCGCTCCGGGTTCCTAATCTGTAAAATGGGCATATTGCTGCTTACAGTAGTGTTGTTGTGAGGGCTAAATTAGTGAGTGCATGTTTTAAAGCACTCAGACCACTCAGACCGGCACACAGTAAGCACTCAGTTGTCAGCTGTTGTTAGGAAGTGAGTTTTGAGGTAAATGTCAGAGGCTGGGTAGGATTCGGTACATAAAGACAGTGATGCTGCTGGTGGGGGGGTGCCGAAAACAGGCGGGGACCTGGCAGCATGCTCAGGATTTGGAGGACAGGAGGGGCCATCTTGGGGGTACGTGTCGCATGTCACGTGGGAGGGTAGGCTGGCTGCATCTGGCAGGCCAAGGTGGGAAGTTTGGACTTGATCCTCCAGCAAGTGAGGAACAGGGTGCGTGGAGCTGTTCGACCTTCAGAGTCGAGGTGGGGTTTTGACCAGACGAACCTGGTAACATCGTGTAGAGAGGTTGTGCAGAGAAGAGCGCAGGGATGCGGCGGGGGTGTTGTGCAGAGTGCGGGCCCGGGGTGAAGACGGGCTGGGCTGGGGTGGTGGCGGCGGGCGCGGAGAGGAGCCGTGGGCGTGAATGTGTGCGGGAGGGAGGGCTTGGCTGCGGAGGAAGTGGGCGACCGGACTTAGCTACGACAGAAAAATTCTGAAATAAACTAGGGCACTTAAAACTGATGAAAATCCAGAATTGCTATCTTCCATCGTAATCCTTTATAAAAGAAAGAAACACTACCAAGAAGACAGGAAGTATGTACTCTGAGTAAAGGACAGCCCTTTAAATCGAATGGATGTTGCTGCTTGTAAAGTACCATTCAGTCATGGTCTCCTTTTCCCCTCTTTTTTTCACGGACGAGTGAAAACCGTGTTTCCGCGGGCCCAGGGGAGCCCGACCCGTCCCGCTGCCGGCGCACCTCCCCTGCCCCGAGGCCCTTCCCCCACAGCTCCCGTCATTCACTTGGTCTCTTACTTAGGCTGAGCGTGTCCACACCCCGTCCCGCCGTCCCTCTGGGAGACCGTGAGAACGAGTCTGGTCAGGGCTCCTGGGGGCCCCTCCCGGGCTTTGAAAGCCTGCCCCTTCCCTAACACGGGCTGGGTACCAGATGGGGAACAGAGCTTTCAGAAGGGACTTGAGCTCTTGAGATGGAGTACCTAGAATTGGAAAATCGGTTTCTAAAGCAGATGCTCTTTTACCAAAGTAAGAAGGAACCCCACACACACAAAAACACAAAGATTTGTCCTAGAAACATACATTTTATTGAAGTATTTAAATATATATATATTTAAAGTAGATTTCACACCCAGCATGGAGCCTAGTGCAGGGCTTGAACTCATGGCCCTGAGATCAAGACCTGAGCTGAGATCAAGAGTCGGACGCCTGACCAACCGAGCCACCCAGGCGTTCCCCTCCCCCCCACTTAAGTAGTATTTTTATGTGCATCTCAGTAACTGGAGTAATTAAAGCTTAGGTGTTAAAAGGTTTTTAAATTGAGAAATGTGGAAGAAATAAGTACATTTATTTGGACTTAAGTTTAGGAGAAGACTTGTATCTCCTAAGGTAGCTGAAAATGGTTACATGTAGTTGTTTACCACATCCTTCGTTTAGCCGTCAAGCTTACAGTTGTTTCTGTTAATGTGTTTGAGAAACTCTTTTTATACCTCTTCTCTAGTGACAACATTCGTATTTTACAAGGAAACACTCTTTGATTAGAATGAGAATTTTAAAAAATTCCTAGCCTCCTAATTGTTTCTGCATAGAGTGCTCAGAAACTTACCGTCTTCCATTTTTGAATTGTGTTTTAGAAATTATTAGTGAAATCCTTGTCTGTATTTCCCTTTGATATGTTAGACTCCAAAAGAGAAAACAGTTTGACCTGATATTTATGAATATATAGATTTTAGAGTATCTAGAATTTATAATTTTGTGACTAAAAGTCCATGTGTGGCTGAAACAGGAAACAGTGAGTCTTCATTTAAGTTAATAGAATTTAATATTTTATACTTAAATTTAGAACTTAAAAATTATTTGTGCTTTGCAAATTGCTTCCTGTTATCATTGAATTTTAGAAATTTTATCATTGGATATGATTTGTTCTATTTGAAAATATCCTTTTAAATTTTTTACTGTTTATTTATTTTTGAGAGAGAGACAGACAGACAGAGTGCGAGTTGGGAAGGGGCAGAAAGAGAGAGGGAGACAGAATCTGAAGCAGGCTCCAGGTGCTGAGCTGTCAGCATGGAGCCCAATGCAGGGCTCGAACTTACGAGAATGAGATCATGACCTGAGCTGAGGTCGGATGCTCAACTGACTGAGCCACTCAAGTGCCCCTGAAAATATTTTTTAATGTTTATTTATTTTTGAGAGAGAGAAAGTGCACGCGCGTATGCGCGCGCTAGCTGGGGAGGCACAGAGAGAAAGGGACAGAGGATCTGAAGTGGGGTCCCCAGCTGTCAGCACAGAGCCCGATGTGGGGCTTGAACTCACGAACCATGAGATCAAGACCTGAGCTGAAGTCAGACACTCAACTGACTAAGCCATCCAGGTGCCCCGTATTCTATTTCAAATAAAATATTAATTTCATTTTTTTAAGGTATTGATTAATAATGTTTGGCGTTAACAGAAGTTTCTAATAATTTGAAATACTGAGTATCCTCTTCTGATCTAGTGTGATTAGTTGCAGCTCAGTCTTAGTACAGCTACAGTCGCTGACCTGCTTACATCACCATAAAGTATGTTGTAGACACTGTGTTTGTACATGGAGTAAACTGTGTCTGTGTTATTTTTATTTTATTTTATTTTATTTATTTTTTAAAGACTTTTCATTCCTCATTAAGGAGTCTTGTCACTCTTTTTTTTTTTTTAATGTTTATTTATTTATTTTGAGAGAGCATGTGCAGGCAGGGGAGGGGTGGAGGGAGGGGGAGAGAAAATCGTAAGCAGGCTCCACTCTGAGCACAGAGCCCAGCTCAGGCTCCATCTCATGAACTGTGAACATGATCGGAAATCAGGAGTCAGACACTCAAGGGACTGAGCCACCCTTAGGGTTTTTTTTAACGTAGTAATTTTTGTATTTATCTGGTAAAGGTTTCCAAGCTAACACATTTTTGGAGAGGAGTGTGGAAGTTACAGAGCGTGTAAACACACAGAATGATGATGACCAAGGACGTGGTATTGCTGGGAATGAAACCATGTGGCCCCTGCCTGTGCCAGCCCAGGGGGTCATCCCCAGGGTTTTGTTAGATGGCTGGGCGCTCTCCTCCCTCAGCGGTTGACCTTTCAGAGTCAGGCTTGTCAACTGCTTGGAAAGGTCTGTTTCAGCTAATGGTTTGTCATAAATATGGAAATGTGTTTGCGGAAGAGATTACTCCTACCCCATTTCTTTGTAAATGGTTGAGTGAAAATGTCCAATAATAGGTCTGAATGTTTCTCTTGGGGACAGGAATGTAGTTATTGGGCTTCGTACTCGTGACTGCTTTGTCAAAGCCGGTTCGTAGTTTTGTTGCAGACCCTTGGCTGTGCGCTGGGCCACCCGCGGGCAGCTCTGCAGAGCTGCACAGTCTTTTCTTTATATATCTGTGGATATTTTTCTTCCTCAGCGATCTGAAGATAAAGGTTGGGGGCAAGCACATCAGTGCTCACAAGTTCGTCCTGGCGGCCCGCAGCGACAGCTGGAGTCTGGCCAGTTTGTCGTCCACCGAGGAGCTGGACCTGTCAGGTGAGCCTCCGGCGCCAGGAGCGCGTCCCACCCCCGGCACGAGCACTCTGGGCAGAAGGTGATGTGTGTCATTTTGAAGTAGTAGTGGTTTATGAAAGTAGAAAACTTTTGTTGTTTTGAGAGAGAGAGTCTCGAGCAGGCTCTGCACTGTCAGCAGAGCCCCTGACGTGGGCCTCAGTCTCCTGAACTGGGAGATCATGATCTGAGCCCAGATCAAGGGTCGGATGCTCAACTGACTGAGCCACCCAGGCGCCCTGAAAGTAGAAAACTTTTCTTATCCAGTGATGGCGACCATGTACTAGTTAAATAGTGAATCAGTGGGTTGAACTTAAACACTTCTGTTTAATACCTGACTAATAAATTGTAAATATTTGAGTGTGTACAATATTCTAACAATTTATAAAATATAAATATCTGTCCGGAAATTCTTTTCATACAATATTATAAATATGGGAGCATGTGTAGAAAAAATTTTTCTTCTACTTCTAGAAAAAGTCCTGGTGTTCCGTTGCTTAGAATTTTATCATAGTTGCCAAGTGCTTTTCCTGATGTACAAGAACTGAACTCGAATTAAGAGTTACTCCAGAAAACAGGGCTAATCTTTCCCTGACATTGAAGGGTGACATCAGGCTTCAGAATTTGAACAGGTGCACTGAGCTTTTCGCTGTTTGACTTCATTGCTTTATGCCGCACTGTGTTGTGAACGTTACATAGAACTTCGGTGTGTGTGGTGGTGAGTAGACTTTAAAAGTCATTTTCAAAAGTTTACTTCAGAATTGCACTTTCACTTAGCACTTACCTAACTGCTTTTTAAAATAAAACAAATTTTACATTTAAGTCTGTTACTAACAATCGTGAGAATTCTAACACATGGTAGGGAGATACCCAGGCAGTAAGATGGTGAGTTGCTTGCAGTAGTGACCGGCCGTGTGGAAAGTCTGCTGCATTCTGTTTGCCGATTCAGAAGGCACTGGTTTCCCAGCAGTTCCGGGAAACAAGACCGTTGTAACAGTTCTCACCCTGCGGATGTGGATCGTTCCTGTCCAAGGCAGGGGACACTGGTGTTGCGGGCCGGGAAGGCGTCTGAGGCGACTCGCTCTCGAGCCACCGCCTCTGGAGCATCGTCACACCAGATGCTTGCATGTCTCTGATAAATTCAGTGTCCGGGTCGGCTTGGGGTTAGAATATGCGGTCTTTTCCCTTGAGACGTCATATTTTCTTGATTTTTTTTTTTTTTCTATATCAACTGATTTTGGACCCTGGACATGGTGATTGTATTTTGTAGGCTCTGGGTCCTGTATCATCTTCTGGAAAGTACTGGCTCTCCTTAGCTTCATGATGAAGGTCGCTCCACCTTCTGTGGGTAGTGGCTCCAGTCTCACCGCAGGCCTCGGAGCCGGGCTGGGCCGTGCGCGGGAGCAGCTCCGAGGGAGCCCCGGGCCTGCGTGCGTTCGTGCGCAGCCGGGAGCCCGCCCTTGCTCTTTGGCCCCCCGAGCCCCTGTCCTGGGTGCGTCTGGCCAGAAGGAGGGAGTTTGTACGAGAGGGCGAGGCGGCCGCGTGCCCACCGCACCGGTGTTCATCCCTCAGGCCATCCTCCGGGCAAAGCGGGGGAAAAACAGTGGGGACACTCGTCCGTCCGGTGCGATTGTCTCTTCACGATTCGCCTCCCTCTACGATTGTACAATTTTGTGTACTTTTCAGAATCCTCGGGTGGGTGTTTTCTGGTGCTCTGTCTAGAGTGTTTAGCTCTTACCAGTTACCACAGGACGGGCTGTCACCTGCCACGACGGAGATGGAACTAGGCCGCGAGCCCTTCCGTTCCTGCCTGAGTGGGGGGTATCGACACGTGTGGCTCGGAGTTTATTTCTAAGACACTATTGTTAAGGGCGTATCATTCAAATGACTAAAGAGGATGCTTTTACTGATAAAAGATGTAGTCTATCACAACGTTTGTCTTATGAATCAAAAACTTGGGTAAGGTAAATGAAGAAAAAATAGTCGGAAACATAAAGACAGTTCAGTTAGAGTCATAGAAGGTATTCACAACCCTTTTCACAGTTGTTTAAAGTTTATTTTGAGATATGGAGAGAGCATGGGTGTCAGTGTGGGAGGGGGAGGGACAGAGAGGGAGGGAGAGATGGAGAGAGCATGGGTGTCAGAGTGGGAGGGGGAGGGACAGAGAGGGAGGGAGAGATGGAGAGAGCATGGGTGTCAGAGTGGGAGGGGGAGGGGCGGAGAGGGAGGGAGAGATGGAGAGAGCATGGGTGTCAGAGTGGGAGGGGGAGGGGCGGAGAGGGAGGGAGAGAGAATCCTAAGGAGTCTCCTTGCTGTCAGCAGAGTCTGCTGTGGGGCTCAAACTCATGGATCTGTGAGATCATGACCTGAGCCGAAATTGAGAGTCTGCTGCGTAATGGACTGAGCTACCCAGGCATCCGAGTTTTTTACAAATTAAATACAGGATTTAAGTAATGAAATTAATTTCCTCAATAGGCTTCACTTAATGGCTAATTGCCTACTGATAAATTTATTCCCATTCTTTCCACATGTCTTATAAAACATTTATTTAAAATCAAATCAAAACAAAACAAAAAAAACTGGGCCACATAGAAAATCAATCTCAAGTTCTCTACAAAGAGTGGCTCTGCGCCTGGACTGCCATGAAGTCCGAAGTTTGGGTGTTACTTTTCATGCGTGTGGTCACAGTTTAGCAGCTTGTGGGCGGGGCCTGCCCAGGGTGACTGCGTCTGGCAGCAGGTGGTCTGTGCGGGCCGGGGTGTCACTTCTCAGAGCGTGCTCCTCTGCGTCTCCTCCTGGAGCGGGACTCGCCTGGCCTGCCCAGGCTGGAGGCTGCACACTGCGTGAGGGGCCTGGAAGCGCACAAAGTGCAGGCTCGCAGGGACACGCCCTCCTTCAGCTTCAGTGCTCCCGCCCCCTGTCCCACTGCTGCTGAGTCCGAGTCTCAGCGTGGATCGATTCTCAGTATATTTTGGAGATGGAGGGAGGAGTCAGGGCAAGAGTGGGAACGCTTGGAGATCACTTGAACTTCACCTCATGTGAAATTTTGAGGGCTCCCAGGAGGTCCCCGCTGATTGTGGGTTTTAAGAAAATTATTTAGGGGTTCCTGGGTGACTCAGTCTGTTGGGCATTCGACTTCAGCTCAGGTCATGATCTCACAGTTTGTGGGGTCGAGCCCAGCATCGGGCCTGGAGCCTGCTTCGGATTCCGTGTCTCCCTCTCTCTCTCTCTGCCCAGTTTACAGAGCCGGCCAAGGGGCTGACGCTGCTTCCGAGATCTACTTTGAATACCTTGAATACAGTTGAAGGATTTTTTCAAGTAGATTGTTTAGGTAAATCTAATTAGGTTTTCATGTGATTTTCAAATGTTTTTTTTCTCTCTAAAAACATTTTAAAAGTGCTATTATTCCTTTGCCAGATAAAGAGAGGGAAGAAAAAATAAACTGTAACATAATCACAATCAAAATTTTGGTATTTTTTATTTTTGTTTATTTCTTTTCGAGAGAGAGAGAAAGAATGCACATGTGAGTTGGGGAGGGCCAGAGAGAGAGACGGAGACACAGAATTCAAAGCAGGCTCCTGGCTCTAAGGTATCAGCTCAGAGCCTTATGCAGGGCTCAAACCCACAAACCACGAGATCACGACCTGAGCCAAAGGTGGACACTTTAAGCAACTGAGCTACCCAGGCACCCCCACCTTTTCATGTTTATTTGTAAGATCTTTATTGGAATGTAAACTCTGTGATAAATTTAAAATATTTTCTCCCAGTTTATTTGACTTACATCTTAAGTAGTTCACGTCTTCTATCTCCTTCCCTTTGCCAAACAGCGTTTTTCTGCAGTCAGATGCTGCCCAGAGGGCTTAGTTGCCGTTTTCCATGGCCGCGTGGTACTCATTTGAGGGGAGGGCACCAGAATTTGCTTTATCAGCCTCAAGTTTTAGGGACCCTCCAGCAGGCCTAAGTGTTCTCAGTCTCTCTCTCTCTCTCCTGCGCCAGATGCTGACCCCGAGGTGACCAGGACCATGCTCCGCTGGGTCTACACGGACGAGCTGGAGTTCCGAGAAGACGATGCGTTCCTCACCGAGCTGATGAGGCTGGCTAACCGCTTCCAGCTGCGCCTCCTCGGGGAGAGGCAAGTCCCGGCGGAGCCGGCCGGCGCCCTGCGGGGGTGGCCGGGCTTTAGTGTGGCCGAGCTGGGGAGGGCAGCTGCTCCTGCGCGTGTAGATACCTTCTGCGAGGTGCTCGTCTGAGAGCCGTAGTGGGGAGAGGGTCTCGTCCCCCTGGCCTTGTGTCTCTTGTAAGCTGCATCGTGCCAGAGCTTTTAGGTATGCTCTTTCCCTTCACTGACTTTTTATGTTGCCCGAGATGACATAATTGTGTATACGTAATCGGAGATACATGGTTTATATTACATAGAGCGTACAGTGGAGATTATAGTGTCCGAATCCTCAGCTTTCCCTCCTGTACCACTTCCGGTGATATTTATTCTGCTTGGTCATATGGGACTTTGGGTGAAGTTCTTGGTCATACTCTTTTAGTTAGAAACACATCAACTCCTAAGTTGGGGTGCCTGGGTGGCTCAGTCGATTGAGCATCCGACTTTGGCGAGGGTCGTGGTCTCACGGTTGGTGAGTTCGAGCCCCACATCATGCTCTCTGTTGTCAGCACAGAGCCCACTTCAGATCCTCTGTCCCCCTCTCTTTTTGCCCCTTCCTCACATGTGTGTACTCTTTCTCTCTCTCTCAAAAACAAGTAAAAAAAAAAAAAAGAAGAACCTCCCCCTCCTCCACCCCAGTGCCTAAGTTAATACACAAGTGTGCAGCTTGGGAAGCGTCCTGGCCAGTGATTTGGTTTCTTCCTTTGTTAACTGCTTTTCAGGCTCCCAAGCTGGCCTTCTAGAGCAGCAGGAAACAAAATGTTACCCCAGTTCAGGTCGGGCAACACGCCCTGTAGTTAGTTCCTGCTGGGGACGTGGCCCCGGGCGGTCAGCCTGGCTGGTGGAGTGAGTGTCTCATGTCACCTGGTGACCTGTAGTGCTCCTGGCGCTTCAGGGGTGGCTTTTGTCCGGGCTGAGTGAGGCCAGAGTCCCGACCGCCGGGAGCTGCTCAGCCCGGCGAGCTACGCCCCGGGCCCGCCCGCCGGCACACGTTAGTGCGCAGCGGCTCAGTCCTCCTGGCCCTCCGTGCTTGGGGTCAGCCTGAGTGCGTTTATACAGTCACTGAAGTACCCCAAACAGGCCTAAGATTTGTAGACACGGAGAGTGTTAGGTCAGCGAAGCAGCCTGACCGTGGTTGTTTGTTCCCGTGTGTGAGCTGTCCGCCAAGGTTTAATTAGATTGAATGTGATTCCATATCCTTTTTTTCTCTAGATATCCTGAGCTTTTTTTCCATTGATCTTGTCAAACTTGCTTGTAAATTAAATTGCTTTGATAAAAATGCCCTGGGGTTGGAGTAGTTTAGATGATTGTAATCTGTGTCATGGATTCTTTTATTAAAATACCTGTGGTTTATTGACTGGTTAGGGGTCTTGACCATCAGGATTACCGGATGCTCAGTTTTGTATTGCTGGATGTGGGCGTTAGGTTGTTGTCTGTCTTGGCTCTGTTGAGAGCTGGGCCGCCAGACCCCCCGGGCGTGGGCTCCGGCGTGGGCTCCGGCGTGGGCTCTGACAAGGCCGCCGTGCCCACGGCTGTGTGCAGGGGAGAGCACACGTCCCGGGGTGCGCCCCAGGGTGTTGCAGACGGGCCCTCCAGTGGGAAGCAGGGCTTGCTCGTCTGTGTGATGCACGGGGCTTGGCGGTGGGGGAAGGCTGTCCCCCGTTTGATGAGAAGGAAGCTTTTCGGCCAGTATTATATGAAAGGTCCTTTGTTTTGAGGGAATTAACAGTGTGCGCCAAAAATGGAGGTTTAGTGTAATCGTTTTCCTGACTATCCAGTACAAGCTCCGTGTGCAACGTTTGGAAACTATAGAATGATACAAAGGAAAAAACCTGAGTCATCCGTAATTCAACCAGATTTAATGTTTGGTTAGTGTTTTGTTGTTTCTCCTGTCGCTGAGTTTTCCGTGTCTCCTGTTCGTGCACAGGGGAGGGGTACCGAAACTAGACAGTTTTGTGAGCTAAAATATATGCTTGATTTTACTTTAAACATTACTTGCTTTTCTGTATCTGTATCCTTTTCTGTGTTCTAAACTGAAAAACACTATTAACAACAACAAAATTCCTTTGGAGGAAAGTTGGTCTTGGTACTTCTGAAAGAGAAAACATGAATTGAGAAAATTAACGTATAAGTTAGACAACATGGTCTTTCGTGGTGTGAGTCGTGCCAGTCACGGGCTCTAGGCCGCCCACACAGAGGCTGGCCTTCCGCAGGTCCGAGGAGCGAGTGAGGCGTCCGCCGGGGGTCAGGGACCTCCAGCGTCGATGGAGCACATTGGACTCTCTCGATACAAATGTCGTTGGCGATAGAAAGGAGAGCAGGATTTTCAGACTCTGCATTTGTCTGTAAAAGTGCTTTGCAAAGGGCTCTGCAGACGCACGTGCGCCCTGAGGCAGGGCGTGGGACCGGCCGTGCAGGGTTACCTGCCACCTTGAAATCGGCCGGTTCCCCATGTGCGACGCGGAGGCCTTTGCCCCGGAGCGCTCTGCTTCACAGCCGGGTCGCGGTGACGCGGTCACACCTTGCCGAGGTGCAGCAGGCGCGGGCAGACGCAGTGCGACGGGGCCTGGCGGCTCAGGAAGCAGCCTGCGTGCTCCTCACGGTAACTTGTTTAGATGCTGTGACGGTTTGGTTTGCAAGTCCCCGGGTGGGAGACGCTTCTTTATGCCAAGTCATCTGTGTCACTTAGAAACAAAGAGCTTAAGCGTTGGTCTTGGGATGAAACAGGCGCCTGAGTTGACTGCTGGACAGAGTAGGACTCGAGATTGTTCCCCATCCTTCCCTCCCTCTGTGACCACACCGCGCCTGTCGGTGTGAGACTCGGTGCGGCCGCCAGCCCTGTCATAATGAAGCCGGTCGTGGGAGTGGTCACGCCGCTGCCTTGAGAAGGGCCTCCGGCCCGTTCCGTGCCGCGTGGGTGCGGAGCTCCCGGAGCTCTCCTTCTCCTGGAAAACGCACAGAGATCCTCTGAGCCTCTGAACTAGCCCGCTGTCCTCTGATATGGAGGAGACCAGGGCGCTGAGAGTTCGTGGAATTGGGCCTCCAAAGTTCAGTGGGTTCAGGTCTCTCTCACCTCCCAGTTGCTCTCAGCGCTGCCCTCGTGGTCGGAAAAGGGTTTCCATGGGGACAGCAGGACAGACTCCGGCCTCCTTACCCCAGGCCCAGCCCTGTGGGGGCTTGCTGCAGTTTCCCGGAGTGGCGGGGCGGTCCTGCGTGTGTGCTGCCTGTATACTCTGCGTGTACTGTGTGTGCACGGCCCATATACCATGTGTGCGCTGTGTGCACTGTGTGCTGCCTGTATACTCTGCGTGGACTGTGTGTGCTGCAGTGTTCTCTGGGTGTGCTCAGTTGTACTGGATGAAACTCAGTGGTCTATATACAAGATCTGTTTTTCTCTTTAGTGTATGTTTATTTTTGGGAGAGAGAGAGCGAGCATGTACATGGCGGTGGGAGGGGCAGAGAGAGAGAGAATCCCAAGTAGGGTCTATACCAGAAGTGCAGAACCTGACCTGGGGCTCAGACTCACAAACCACGAGATCATGGCTGGAGCTGAAATCAAGAGCTGGATGCATAATGAACTGAGCCCCCCAAGGGACCCCTGCATGATCCATTTTTAAGTGGGGTTTTATTATTATTGTTTATTTATTATTATTATTTAAATTTTTTTAATGTTTTTTTATTTATTTTTGAGAGACAGAGAGAGATAGCATGAGCAGGGAGGGGCAGAGAGAGAGGGAGACACAGAATCCAAAGCAGGCTCCAGGCTCCGAGCTAGCTGTCAGCACAGAGCCCGACGTGGGGCTCGAACCTACAAACCGTGAGATCATGACCTGAGCCGAAGCCGGACGCTTCACCGACCATGCCACCCAGGCGCCCCGAAGTGGGGTCTTAAAAAGCAGCTTTATTCAGGGATCGTTCACGTACCATAAAGTTCACCTCTGGGAGGGGTTCTTTCAGGAGATCCTTTTTGAGGCCTAGAGCTCACGGTGGGAGCTCACTCTAAGCCTCGCTGGTTGGGTAGCAGAGATGTGCTCGTGGGAGCTCCACGCGGGTCCGTCCAGGTGTGGGATGTTGCAGGTGCCCGTGTGGGGCCCGTGACTTCCATGGCATTACTCTTGAGGCAGTTGGGGGGTGAGGGTTCACTATTTAGCGGGTATTTTGGTTGTGACCAGAACAGTCAGTGTGATACCGGAGATTCTGGTACTTCTGAGGTTCAGTCGCGCGGCTGTAACGTGCCCACCTCCTCTGCTTCTCCTTGTACTTCAGTGTTATTGGACAGAGGTGGCCAGGACACGGATTACAGCTTTGGCTTATTAACTTACGAACCTTTTTGTCCCAATGTCACTGTTTGTCACTAATACTCTTTTGCAGATGTGAGAAGGGTGTCATGTCTCTGGTGAACGTCAGGAACTGTATTCGCTTCTATCAGACGGCGGAGGAGCTGGGCGCCGGCACGCTGATGAACTACTGTGCGGAGATCATCGCCAGTCACTGGGTGGGTGCGGGACCGAGGCGCGTGACAGAGCGCCCTCACGGGACGTTGGAACGCCCGTTGTGGCCGTTGGTCTGTGGGGTCTGTTCTACTTTGCGCTGCCCTCTGTCCTCAGGACGACCTGCGGAAGGAGGACTTCAGCAGCATGAGCGCCCAGTTGTTGTACAAAATGATCAAATCCAAGACTGAGTACCCGTTGCATAAGGCCATCAAAGTCGAGAGAGAGGACGTGGTCTTCCTCTATCTAATTGAGATGGACTCACAGGTATGTTCGCTGCTTTTTCGGTTTTTCCTACCTTTTCTGAAAGCCACGTCGCTCATTTCTCTCTCAGTGCCCCCACGCCCTCTGAGCCCGCAGCGGCACAGTCTCTGCCGGGCACGCGTCTCCCAGGAGTGGCTCCGGGGCGGTCAGCTGTGTCTGCCCCGCTGCGCAGAACTCTCGCAGCCTCTGCCCATCGCCCACGTCCAGGTTTCTAGGCCGCTGCTGCAGCAGTACCTGACTTCCGGGTTCCAAAATCTGCCTTTATTTTTCTTTTGTTGTCCTCGTGGCGAAGGACAGCACAGATATGTTCCCTGGAGGTGTCATGGGTTGAAAGTCCAGTCCGGGCATCACCTGTCTCGACTCTGGATGTCAGCACTCCTGCTCTAGGGGACGGTCCATTTCCTGATCGTTTGGCGTGTCAGCAGAATTCACTTCCTTGTGCTTATGGGACCAGCTGGCTCTAACCTGGGGACTCTCTTGGCTTCTGGAGGCCACCACGTCCCTCTCTCTTCAGAGCCAGGGGCAGTGCACCCGGTCCTCCGGTCACCGTCCCTCCGTCTTCAGGGCCGGGGGCAGTGCACCCGGTCCTCCGGTCACCGTCCTTCCCGTCTTCAGAGCCGGGGGCAGTGCACCCGGTCCTCCGGTCACCGTCCCTCCGTCTTCAGAGCCGGGGGCAGTGCACCCGGTCCTCCGGTCACCGTCCCTCCGTCTTCAGGGCCGGGGGCAGTGCACCCGGTCCTCCGGTCACCGTCCTTCCCGTCTTCAGAGCCGGGGGCAGTGCACCCGGTCCTCCGGTCACCATCCCTCCGTCTTCAGAGCCAGGGGCAGTGCACCCGGTCCTCCGGTCACCGTCCTTCCCGTCTTCAGAGCCCGGGGCAGTGCACCCGGTCCTCCGGTCACCGTCCTTCCCGTCTTCAGAGCCGGGGGCAGTGCACCCGGTCCTCCGGTCACCATCCCTCCGTCTTCAGAGCCGGGGGCAGTGCACCCGGTCCTCCGGTCACCGTCCTTCCCGTCTTCAGAGCCGGGGGCAGTGCACCCGGTCCTCCGGTCACCGTCCCTCCGTCTTCAGGGCCGGGGGCAGTGCACCCGGTCCTCCGGTCACCGTCCTTCCCGTCTTCAGAGCCGGGGGCAGTGCACCCGGTCCTCCGGTCACCGTCCCTCCGTCTTCAGAGCCGGGGGCAGTGCACCCGGTCCTCCGGTCACCGTCCCTCCGTCTTCAGAGCCGGGGGCAGTGCACCCAGTCCTCTGTCACCGTCCCTCCGTCTTCAGGGCCGGGGGCAGTGCACCCGGTCCTCCGGTCACATCTCTCTCACCTGCCCTTTGCTTCCCTCTTTCACTGTTAAGGACACATGATTAGACAGGTAACCCGGGATGTGATCCCTGCCTCAAGATCCTCAATCTTAGCGACATCTACAAAGTCCCCTTTTGTTGTGGATGATAATGCAGCGTCCAGGGGTTGGGACGTGGGGCTGTTCCTCTGCGGACTGCGATGCCCCGTGAGGAGGCGCAGTGGGACGCAGTGGGCTTTCTCCTGGGCGCTGTCCCTGCGAGGGGAGTTCCGGACGAAGCCACAGTCTCTGATGAACACGGTGGCCATTCCCCCTCTTCTCTGTGCCACCGCCCCGTCCTCTGCTCCGCTTCCACACGGTCCGCCTTTCCCTCTTGCTCCTCCCTGCCTTGTCTTCCGTGGTGTTTGTGTCTGCTCTGTGACCCCTGCTAATTCTGTGCTCCCTGAAAGGTGTGTGAACTTCAGAGGCCTGGGAGAAGGTTGTCAGTTCAGTGGAATTTGGAAAGTAAACCGCATTAACATTTGGCTCTTAGCCCATTGGGGAGACATCAGAACCGGCCGTGTTCTCTGCCAGCCGGGTGCTGATTACACACTTCCCTGTGCAGCTCCCGGGGAAGCTGAATGAAGCAGACCATAACGGAGACCTCCCCTTAGACTTGGCCCTGTCGCGGCGACTGGAGAGCATCGCCGCCACGCTGGTCAGTCACCGAGCCGATGTGGACATGGCGGACAAGAACGGCTGGAGCCTGTTGCACAAAGGCATCCAAAGAGGTAGGAAGAAGCGGTATGTTTTGCATCTCTCTCTGCGAGCAATTTTACTTTAATCCAGGTAGTTCTTGGGGCCTCTGCCCCTGTTGGACACCTTCTGAAATGCCGCTTCCGTCTGCACGTGACGTAGTCGGTGGCCGGTGGGGAGCGGAAGCCGCCGCCGCGCCTCGTTTCTTGGGCTCTCCTGGTGTCACTGCGCCCCAGAGAGAGCGCGCCTCCGGGAGGCCCGTTCCTTGTAGGCACTGGGCGCGTTTGCTGATTCAGTGTATCGTTTCTCCAGGACGGCGCTAGGGGGCGTGTGCTTGCGGCCGGAAGAGAGGGAAAGCTCAGAACCACAGGGGTTTAAACAGAGTCTTGGATGCAGAGTTTTCACTTGGCCAGCGTAGACTTCTCATGGCAAAGCGATAAAGTTTCCTTCCGTCGTAGGAAGGTTAGTTGAAATCATAGCTGTATTTTGAGCATGTTGTTGTGAATAGTGGGAGGAATATCGAAGTGCTAGACTGAAGGTCAGAACATTTTACTCCTAGTTAACTTCACAAAGGAGAAAGAACACTGGTCTTTCTTGTCTTATTTTTTCCACGGCCTTATGAATTCTTAAGTCCCAAATGGATCCTGTTCGACTCTCCTTTGTGGTCATCAGTTTTGACAGAATGAGAAGGTGCCTAGAGGCAGAGTCCCCGCGTGGAGTGAGGACTTTCACAGGCGCCACGTCTTCCTCTGATGGGGGGATAGCGGACTCTGTGTTCACGTGGGGACGGCAAACACAGAGTGTACTGGTTTCCCCACGTCTTCATCCTGTGTGTTCACGCTTCCAGTTACGTGCCCGTCGTTAGTACCATACCATTCCTGTGCTAGGGCGCCGTCACTCCTGTATCTACGGCCGTGGCCCTCCTGTCCGCGTGCACACGTGCGCGCTGCCACTCTTCCGTATGAGCTGTCGTTTTTGTGCCACCATCATACATGTTCACAGGGTGCTCCTAGTTTCTTCAAAGACGGCCCTGTGGCAGCCATGCCTTCATTCTTTTTGGGCAGAGGATTTAATATAACTATGCCTCAAGGCCCTGCGTTAGAGCTTCAGCTTGCTGGCTGACGGAGGGGAAGACGCGGCTCACTGGGGAAGGGACTCCTGGGAATGTGCCGCGCGGAGAGCAGATGCATTTCCCAGGCACCAGCCTGCACTTTGCAGAGCCATTGGGTACTTAGCGCACCGGGGGCGTGGACAGTGGGAAGAGTTCCCACCACATGGGGAAGTAGTTTTTCCCACTGTGTAGTGTCCGAGCTGTTTATTTTGGAAAGAAATATACTTGTTACTAAAAAAAACACAAAACGGTCTTAAGAATTATGTTTCTTTTCTCTTACGGAGTTAAATTTTTATGTGCAATGAAAAAGCATCTTTGACAAGTTATTAAATATTTTGGTGATCGCTTAGTTAGGAGAGTTGCCAAGAATTGGCAGTGCATTTTGATGCTTATTTTCAGGTGATGAATCTTCCACTCTGAATTGGTCAGCTGCCCACATGCCTGCCAGGACAGTGTGGGTCTGGTGGCCTGGCAGCTGCCAGCTCTGGGCACTGGGGCCTGGCATGCTCCTCAGCAGGGCACTGGTGTTGGATCTTGGGTGGGCCAGGGTTTCAGTCTTGGCTCGGTGCTTATTCGGTGGCCTTGAACAGGTCGCTTGGTCCCCTCTGGGTGTCCTTTTCCTCATGTGCGGGGTTCCAGTGTTCCCAGCACGCACAGCACTGACCTGCCAGGGGGTAGGTCAGCCCTGCACTGGCGCACTGCGACCAGCTCCCGTTCCTGAGGGAGGGCTTTCCCTGTTCCTCCCTCAGTCCCAGCTGTCAGCCCGTGGACCTTCCTAAATGACTGAATTGAGTCACGTAGTCAAATTTAACTGTCAACCCTACTTTAAGTTCATTATCATTGGCATGAAGAGCTTTGCTGTGGGAGATGTGGGTCTGGTTCCGGACGCCCGCCGGGATGTGTGCCGGTTTGAAGTGGGCAGCCAGTGTCTGTGGACGAGGCCGTGGAGGCACACATGTGGCTGGAGGGTGGCCGCTGCCTCCGATGAGCCGGGTCTGGGCCAGAAGGTGAATCCTTGCCGCTTAACATCAGCATTGACCTTCTAAGAATCAGCGCTGGTTATGGGGTGCCTGGGTGGCTTAGTTGGTTAGGCGGCAGACTTTGGCTCAGATCATGATCTCACGGTTCGTGGTTTCGAGCCCTGCATCGGGCTCTGTGCTGACAGCTGAGAGCCTGTAGCCCGATTCACATTCTGTGTCTCCTTTCTCTGCCCTTCCCCCGCTCTTGCTGTCTCTCTCTCTCTCTCTCTCTCTCTCTCAAAAAAGAAACAAACATTAAAAAAAAGCGCCAGTCAGTGGGCCTCTAAGTGGGCCCTCCTGTGTCCCTGCCTGTGGTCCTTGCACGGTGGGGCCTCCCCCAGGAGCGGCGCCAGGCCGTCCGTCTGAACCCCGCAGGAGCCTGGGCCCCCTCCCTGCACACGGCTCCGGCCGGGAAGCCGCGCTGAAGGAGACATTGATGCGGATTGTAGTTCGGTGTCAGTGTTGTTGGGAACACGTCCGTGTGGATGACCGCACGGGAAACCTGGTGTCCTGGGCTCTGCGAGCGATCTGGGCTGACGGAGGAACCAGCTTGTGAGCACCAGGCGGTTTTTATTGTAGATGTTTTTGATGGAACTCTTCCTCAGATTTTTTAGAGGTTTTCTTACTGACAGAAACTTTACACACGGTGCCATTGGTGCTGCCTGCACCTCCTCTGTTCCGCTCACTGTTCCCTGTCCTTTTCCCTCTCGGCCAAGTGCCCAGTGGCTGGCTTTCTTTTCGTGTAAAAATCACCGATTTTCACTTTCCAGTAATTCCTAAATAACTTGGGGGGGCAGGGGTGTACGTATTTATCTACATATATTTGTACACGTAAAAAAAAGTTGGCTCTTATTGATAAATAAGTATAATCTAAAAGTTTTAATTCTTTTAAGAAGACTTAAGATACAAAGTGGGTTTGGGGGGGTCTGTTACTGTCGTTTAATTATCTGGCCCCGCCCCACTGTTGGTCGGCGGTCCTGGACCGGGTTTCGCAGGGCGTGCTTGCCCGGCTGGCCTTCCACTGTGTACTGTAAGGTTTTCGTCAGCCTCTCTGGCTTTAGCTTTACTGTGCTTCTCTCTTAGTCTGGAATCTGTGCTGATCTGAAAGGTGTGAAAATGCCATACTTCTCCCCCAGTGTCGTGTACGTTGGTCTTTTCATTGCAAGTCCCTCTGTCCCAATGGTCCTGAATTTTCTTTCCACTTCCAGAATATAAGTGGCTTTCTCTAGGATATTGTATTCTGTTAATATTTGTGTACATTCTGACTGAGACTAAATCCCTGTGGGGGCTCTTCCACATGTCAGGGCTTACTGGAAGCCCACTGTGTATATGTATCTATGAGCAGCAAAGGCCCAGCCCACTCTTGCCCTGGATGTCAGGATTACCTGTTACTCTCAGACCTCTACCTGCATCCTGTTGTGAAGAAGTCACGTCTGTGGTCCTTTGTGTGTGAAGTTGGTAAAGATCGCACTTTCCCCCAGAGCCCAGGAAAAAATTGGGGGCAGAAGAAGGGGCTGGTTAGAGAAGCCTTAAGTTACCTGAAGTCATAATTGATTGGAGTCAGAGCCAGTCAGTTGGTTTTCTTCCCAAACATTTCCCTGGTGCCTGTTTTGTCTAAGACCCGGGCGGTTGCAAGGATAAATCAGACGTGGACGGGTCAGCATCTGAGGGGCCTGTGGCCGCCTCAGAACCTCCACACCAGCGCCCACCTTCTCCGGCAAATCGGGCTCTTGGAAGAAGGTACAGAGCAGATGTGCTGAAAACTAGATGGTTTTGAAACCCCGTGTCCCCTGAGGACCAGAGGGAACCCCTACATGCAGAAGAAAATGACCTTAGGAACACAGAGACTCGAGAGCTTTGCCACTCCCGATGCTGGATGCTGAGACACAGAGTGTCACTGCAGAGGAGGAGTGGTGTTGCCGGACCCCAAAGAAGACCTCTCGTGAGTGACTTCGTAAGAGAAAATCGTCATGTGGAAGTTGTGATTCAAGGGAGCACACATCTGCAGCGCGAACGGACTCGGGAACAGGTGAATGAGTCTGGCTGCAGAGACAGAAACAGATAAACCGTGGAAGGCGCGCCCTTGCCGACCATCTGTGTAGTAAAGCAGCCCCGTGGCACCTTTGACAGACAGCCTGGTGTCCCACCCGGGACTGCCAGCAGACTTCAGCGCCGCGGCCGTCACGGCACTAGAGGACCCTGGGGGGTTGTTCCGCGCTTTGGGGATCTTCAGCTGAAGGAGGATTGGATTTGATTTGGATGAAACTCATCCTGTAGATGAAGTGGAGACAGGATCTACGGGAAGTCCCTCTGAGTCCCAGGTGAGCCCTTGGCTTGGCTTCGCTACGTGCTGCGGCGCCGGGCGGGGGTTGGTTTTGAAGACTTCCCTGCAGTGACCTCATCGGGGGTGCTGCCTGGAGGCCCCAGAAGCAGCCATCGGCCCCCGGCAGCTAGACAGAAGCCTCGGCGGAAGCAGGGTGCGTGTGTGCCTGGACGGCTTCTCTGCCCGTGGTTCGTTGTCTGAGGACGCGTTGCTCTTCGTGCCTTATTTTCTGAAGGAGCAGCAGGTCGTCGGAAGTTGAGGCGTGAGGCTTCGTGATCTTGAAGACGCGTCTCCCCGTGCAGGCTTCCCAAGGCTCTGCTTAGCCTGCCCCGTGGTCCTGCTCTGTCTGCAGTGCCTGACTTTCCGAGGAAGCGTCGGCCAGAGCAGCTCGCCCTGGTGTTGTCCTGCATCACCTTTGTTTCTGTTGTTTCTTTTCAAGGAGATCTCTTCGCTGCCACGTTCCTCATTAAGAACGGGGCCCTCGTCAATGCCGCTACGTTGGGGGCCCAGGAGACGCCGCTGCACCTTGTGGCGTTGTACAGTTCCAAGAAGCACTCTGCGGACGTGATGTCCGAGATGGCCCGGATCGCAGAGGCCCTCCTGCAGGCCGGTGCCAACCCCAACATGCAAGACAGCAAGGGCAGGTAAGTGGGTCAGCCGACTGCTCCGAGCGCTGTTTCCAGAACGGCAGTTTATGGCGGCACGTGACTGGCAGATGGCTCGGTATTCAGTCTGGTTTTCACTGAGGTCACAGACATTGGCATGTTAGGCAAAGGGGAGGCTCGACGGAACCCAGAGGTGTCTGGGGACATCGTTTCCAGGCTAGGAACTGAGGTCCATGGATTTGCAGGCAGGTTCTGTCCCTTTGCAGGGGCCACTGGTCCTCCTCCTCCGTGGGCGGCCTCTGCCGGCACCGGTGTCGGAGCTGGCGGGGGGAGGGGCTCGGAGGGAATGCCCATCTCGCGGCTGTCCCGCGTTCCCCTGAGGGCTGATTGTGGGCTCGTCGCTTCTGGTACGCGCGTGCGCCTCGTGCCGGCACACAGCAAGCGTCCTGTCTCCTGCCAGTCGAAGATTCCTGTGCGTTAAGAGTCCGAGGGAGGGAGTCGATGGAAGGCAGTCTACAAAGGGGCTGCATGTCTTTGGGGCAGCGGGGTGGGAGGCGGAAAAGGGGACTGCCAGCAACTGGGAGCCACTTTTCATAGTCGTGGCTCAATATTTTGTACCTTTGAAAAACTTCTCACAAGAGAACACAGCCCCCCACAGTTGTCAGAAAGGAAAACGCATCTCGCGCTCCAGTAACGTGGGTCTCCGTGAGCTCTGAGCATCGTTTGATACTGACTCTGTTTCCCCAAATAACTGTATCCTCTTTTTCTTCTGTTGATGCTTTAAGTTGACTTCCCCAGCTGAAGCAACTCTGGTGGCCGGGCCTCTGGGATGGGTGCCGGCACTGGGTCCCCTTCAGGGCCCTTGAGGGCTAAATAGAAGCCACTTTAATCTGTCCCTGCCTGGGATTCCGGCCAATTGCCACTCTGTGCTTGAGTAGAACAGAGTTACAGGAAGAAAGGCGTCACTTTCAGAACTGTGGAGGGCAGGTGGGGAGACACGCGTACGTGTGCCAGGAACTGCTGATGTGCGAACACGGGGAGGGAGGGCGCGTCAGCACTTAATGGGAAGGTGTTTTCTGTCTCTTCCTTCTGTTGATCCTTGTTCTCTTGGCCGCTGACTAAATGGTAACATAGAAGCAAAACCATTTTCATTCTTTGATACTTAGTCGTGATTTTGGAAGGCCGTTTGCCAGGCACAAGGAGACGCTGTTGCGGGAATGTGGGGTTCTTGCTGGTGGTGATCCGGCCTGGGGTTCTCCTGCATGGAGCCGTTTCTGGGTTCACCCCTCTTCTTTTTTGCCCGCAGGACCCCCTTACACTTGTGCATCGTGGCCAGGAACGAACTCGTGTTCAGTCAGCTGCTGCAGTGCAAACGGTACGCACTCTCGGCGTTGAGAAAACAGCAGGGAGGCGGGGTTGCAAGGGAAAAATGATCCTCTTAAAGTGTCTTTGTCTCTTAGTGTTGTGAGTTTTAATAAGTAAAAGTAAAATAAGTTGTCGTTCAGAATGTGTCTGAATAGAGAACGAGGCTGTTGGCAGAACGGCGTCTGGAGAAGGTGACGTTTGCTGCCGCACCGCGGCCTTCTTTCAGGCTGGACCTGGAGCTGAAGGACCACGAGGGCAGTACCGCCCTGTGGCTCGCGGTGCAGTACGTCACGGTGTCTCCCGACCACTCGGTGAACCCCTTCGAGGACCTCCCGGTGCTGAACGGGACGT
The DNA here is from genome assembly GCA_004023785.1 of Mungos mungo. Lineage (NCBI taxonomy): Eukaryota > Metazoa > Chordata > Mammalia > Carnivora > Herpestidae > Mungos > Mungos mungo. Next base: position 142,055 of record PISW01004300.1, on the reverse strand, counting down.
CGTTCGATGAAAACAGCTTCGCGGCGAGACTCATCCAGCGCGGCAGTAACACCAACGCGCCCGACGCCGTGACAGGTAGAGCGCGGACCCCGAGGGCTGGGCTCGGGTCTGCAGGGGCCTTGAGGCGTCAGGCCAGCGCTTCGGCCAGAGCTGAGTGGCGTGCTGTCGTGACAGGTTGTGCGCACCCACAGGGAGAGCCCAAGTGATTTTTGCTTAATCTTGTGCTTTAAGAAGTTTAGCCAGGGTACCTCCAGCTCAGGTCAGGATCTCACGGTTCATGGGTTCTAGCCCCGCGTTGGGCTCTGTCCTTATAGCTCAGAGCCTGGAGCCTGCTTCCGATTCTGTCTCCCTCTACGCCCCTCTCCTGCTTACACTCTTTCTCAAAAAAAGTAAATAAATAAAATTAAAAAATAAAAGAAGTTTAGCCAGACTCCAGGTCTATTAAGCAGAAACGCTTCCATTTATTTGCTGCGGTGAGTCTCAGAACTCCTTTTACAGTTTTAAAAATTATATTCCAAAGAGCTTTGGTTTTGGTGAATTACAGCTTTGGTATTTAACATGTTAGAAATTAAAACTGAAAAAAATTAAAAAAAATTTTTTTTAACATTTATTTATTTTTGAGAGACAGAGAGAGACAGATTATCAACAGGGGAGGGGCAGACAGAAAGGGACACACAGACTCAGAAGCAGGCTCTAGGCTCCGAGCTGTCAGCACAGAGCCCAACAACGTAGGGCTCGAACCCATGAACTGTGAGATCATGACCTGAGCTGAAGTTGACACTCAACCAACTGAGCCACCCCGACGCCCCAAAACTGAGAAATTTTTAGAAGATGTTTTAATTAAATAAAAGAATCAACTATTATATGTTTAGCATATAGTATTTTTTATGAAGACTAATGTTCAAAACAAAACAGTGACTGGCTTCTTATATCTGCATCTATTCAGCCTTTTGACGTGTGTGGTTTTGGGCCAAATATGTGAAGAAAACACACTCTCCCACAGTTAATGTAGTGGGAAAAGGGTGGCATATTTTAGCGTCTTCTCAGGTAATTGTGGATGGGCTTCTTTGATTCTGACGCAAACAGAGCTCCGCCACGTGAGTGTGCTCTTAGCTGCAGTGTGGAGTTTGGAACCCTGTCAATGACTTCTGTGACTCTTAGGTTAAAATCCTGTGGATGGACCTTTTCTCCATATGCAATTTTATAACTTCATGACCTAATCAGTTGAAAAATACCAGTCTGCTGACCTAGACAAATCTTCTGAATGTTTATTTTTGAATCACAGTTACTAATATCACCACCCATCTCATCAGAAAAGTTTTCCAGCAGAGAAGCTGTCAAACGAGTAGTTCTGGATAAAAGTTTTCCAAAATTCTAATATTCACTTGCGAGATCAAATTTTATCATTTGGTACAATATTGCCAATCGTTTCCTTAAAGAGAAAAGCGCACTTTGTTCATTTTCGGGAAAGTGTCTGATCCTCCCGCGTGAACAGGCATAGTTCACTGATCAGCTGCTCTGTCAGGAAGCCGGGGCGGCCTGACGGAAACTGCTGGGGCGCAGCCTGGGCGCGGCCTCCGGGCTTTCCCTCGAGACTCCTGCGCCTCCGCAGCCTCGTGATTGTGTCACAGGGCATTGTAAAGACAAGTACTCGTTGTTGAAACTGAAGAAATGTAGTGATTTTTAGTGCTTCGTCAAGGACCACCCTAAGTGAAACTGCTCTCTCTGACGGGGTGCGTGGGGGAGCCGCCCAGGGGCTGCTGCTGCACTGCCACCTTTCCCTGCGTTCAGGCCCTAGTGTGAGCGTCAGCATGGCAAATGCCGGTGCAGGGAGACAAGCAAGCAGCAAGGGCTGTTGTTATGAAAATAGTTTTGACCTCACGGACCCCCTGAAAGACACGCAGGGACTCCTGAGACCACACTTTGAGAACCACTGTTCTGATGTGAATATTTCCTTGATCTGACTAAGTAAAATATGGGGACATTTTAAGGAGAAGGATCCCACTGTAATCAGTATTGCAATGTATGAAGCATGGGCAGGTGCCACCGGTGAGGGAAACTGGCCAAGAAAGATATTAAACAGCCCTTCTCTTGAAAGAAGTTAAAATTTTAAATAAAGGTCAAATTAAAGATTCTTTAAAAGTTTACTTATTTTTCAGAGGGGGGCGGAGGGGCAGAGAGAGAGGGAGGCACAGATTCCGAAGCAGCTCCAGGCTCTGAGCTGTCAGCACAGAGGCCGATGCGAGGCTCGAACCCACAAATCGTGAGATCATGACCTGAGCCGAGGTCGGACGCTCAACCAACTGAGCCACCCAGGCGTCCTACTGATTTCTGATTTAATCAGAGTGTTGCATTATATAAGAAATTGGTTCTTTGATATTTAGGACTTGAGTGTTCGATTCCTACAGATCTGGTTTTTGTAAGAGCTTGATATGTACTTGAAAAGAAGGCTCCCGTCTCCTCGTGGGGCGCCCCGCTCTCTTTGTAGACATGCGCGCGTCAGGCTTGCTGGTCGTGCTGTGTAAGTCGTGCACGGTAACTTACTAACTTTTGGGCTGCTTGGCCTGTCGGTGTTTGGAACATTTTGACATTCTTCATTGTGATTAAGGGTTTATCCACTGTCTTGCTCGTTCTATACACAGAATAGCCTCCGTCCACTGCTTCTCGGCATTTCTGTAATGTTTGAGCAGTAGAAGGTCATCTTTGTTTGGTGGGGAGACCCATGTTTACGTCGTGTGTGCGCCAGAGCGGCTCCCGGGCGCCCATTCGGGTCTCTAGTCAGGGTGGCGCGTGGCTGGGGTGGAGTCCCTGTCTGAGGGAGAAGGAAAAACAGTATGAAAACAGTGTTTGTACCATTTCTTTACCTATTTTTAGTCCCGGTATTTAATTTGAGTTTTCAAACAGCATAGCTGGGACAACTGGCTGGCTCAGTCCGTTAAGCATCTGAGTTAGGCTCAGCTCATCGTCTCACAGTTTGTGGGTTTGAGCCCCGCATCAGGCTCACTGCTGTAAGCACAGAGCCCGGAGCCTGCTTCAGAGCCTCTCCGTCCCCGCCCCTCCCCCGCTTGCTCTCTCCCTCCCCTCTCAAAAATAAATAAATAACCATTTACAAAAAATTCAAATAGCATAGCTGTAGAACATGTTATTTTGTGTTTATCTAAAAAGGAAATGGATTTTAATTGAGTATTTCTACTGCTTTGTTGCTAAAACTATTTCACGAGGGAAAGAAGAAAAGAATTTTGCTTTTTTCTAAGATTTTTGTGTAGAAGACAGTGCTAAACGAAACATTTCTAAGCCAAGAACAAATATATTTAAGGCTTGAGGAATAAAAGGACATTTTCAGGTAGAACTTCAGCTTATAACATCTTCAGAACGGTCATTCTAAGCCCAGAGGTTCTCAGACAGACAGCTGCCCCCCCCCCCATCTGTAGACATATTTGCTTGTTACAGCGAGGTTGGGGATGCCGTTGGCGTCTGGTTGTCATACAGTGTGCAGGACAGGCCCAGGACAGACCCCTCACAACAGAGAGTTAAATGTCAGGTGCATCGCTGTTGAACCTTCGGCAGGAGACGCAACTCCCCTCTGGTCCTCGTGCCGTCCGGTGGCAGACTCTGGGAAGAATCGATGTCTCCTGGCGGCCGGACCGAGTCTTGCTCCTCTCAGGCGTACGCAGTGTCTGGTTCCACGTGCAGAGACGGCCTGTGTGGACTTGCCGAGTGGCCTTGTCACTTGTGCCAGGTGGCGGGGAGGGCTCGTGTCTCTGCACGTGGAGCCTGACTGTGCGCCTCGTCCCCTAGGGAACTGCCTACTGCAGCGGGCGGCCGAAGCCGGGAACGAGGCGGCGGCCCTCTTCCTGGCCACCAGCGGAGCCCACGTCAACCACAGGAACAAGTGGGTGAGTGTGACCTGACGGCTGAGTGGTCTGCGGACAGTGTGGCGGTGGTGGGTATGGAGAAAAATTGTTTCTTTTCCACTTTGTGTTCTGCTCTGGGACGTTGGAGACCACATGGTGTTATTTTCACTTTGCCATTTTTATGGAGGGAGGCTGTGTTTGTCTCTGAGGTTACACTGACTTCGTGTCTACTTTGTGCTAAGAGCCTTGAAGGTATTAGCCCTTTAATTCTCACAGTGGACCTCGGCGTTTTCGGCACCCACAAACCCCTCATTTCAGGGTAGAGCACTGAGGTTCGACACTCTCCCGTGCGGAGACCCGGGTCTGGGTTGGGAGGTTGCTCGTGGGCTCGGCCGCGCCGGGAAGGCAGTGACCAGTCAGCCCGAACGTGAGGCACCTGGAGGTGGAGGGGGGACGGCAGCCCTCCCCCCCTCCCCAGATCTGCTCACGGCTCTGCCCCTGAGCCCACACGCGGCCTGCTGGCCGGCCGGGACGGTGTCTCAGAGCGCTCTGGTGGCTTTCTCGGCTTTGCTCCTCCCATCGCGTGTCTCTGTCTGTGTCCCCGTCTCTTCCTGCATCGCCATCTGTCACCGTCCGCCCTGTGCCCCAGCTTTACAAAGTCTGTGCGGGAGTTCCCATGGTCTGCCAGCTGCTCCTTCTCCGATACCCTTCTTTGCAAAGCTGGGAGACCCCTAAGACGCGCCAGGAGAGACCCGACGCGACAGCAAGTGAACATGACACTGGGGAAAGGTCTGGAGCGCCGGTCGGGTTCCTTGGACTTCGTCCTGTGGGGAGAGAGGACGCGTGTGAAGGGTTCTGAGTAGACTGTGGTGTGGTCATTCGAGCGAGCGGGGCTCCTGGGAAGCTGGCGTGCCAGGGCACCGCTGAGGTCGCAGCTGGGGCCGGTGAGAGTCCTCTAGACCAGCAGCGACTCGTTCTGACCTCAGACACGGAGTCTGGAGGCACAGGACCGCTTTTGGAAGAGTCGCAGAATTTCACTCCTATCGGCTTATGGCTGTCAGAAGCAGGGGCAACGGAGGTGGGGGCGCCATTGGGCCCACAGAGGGAAGGAGGATTGCCTTGGGGACCGCGAATTCCTTGCTGTGACTGTTGAACAGGGCTGCGCAGCAGGCAGCGGGGAGATCGGGGGGCAGGTGGGGGTCTGGGAGTTAGACTCCCGTGCTTGTAGACGCTGCTGGGGCTCCTGGGCGGGATGAGCGCTCCCTGTGCGAGCGTGTCAGGGAGGGGCCAGAGCGGAAGATGGCCCCACGGAGGAGGACACCGTTGTGAGGTTCTCCACATGACACAGCACAGCGGGGAGGGGCGCGGGGGGCCGAGTCCTGTCCCGCCCGGACACAGGACAGCCTGGGGGACTCTCCACAGTGGCACAGCAGTGGCAGGTCCACAGATAGTGCCGAGCCTGGAAACCCAAGTGGCAGCAACAAAAAAAGTTAGAAATATGGAGATTTCAGGGGCGCTTGACGGCTCAGTTGGTGTCTGACTCTTGGTATCAGCTCAGGTCATTGTCCCAGGTCGTGGGATCGAGCCCCACGTCCGGCTCCATGCTGAGTTTAGCCTGCTGGGGATTTTCCTCTCTCTCCCTCTGCCCTCCCCAACTCGTACGCTTGCTCGCTCTCTCAAGACAAAAAAGAAACGTGGAGATTACAGAAACCCAGCTGAGAGAGTTAGTTGTGGTCCCTCCAGGAGGGGAGAGGTGTTTTTTAGGGAAAAGAATAGGAACTTGGCTTATTTCACAGCGAGCCTTGTAGAGTTCTTTGACTCGTTAAACGGATGAGGTGCGTGGAGAGAGCAGTGTGTTCAGTTTGTTTCCGGTGGTTGTTTGGGTGAAAAGACGTTGTGTGCGCGTCGCTGTGATTGTTCGTTCATTCCCTGCAGAGACTCTGCGGGTTCTTTGAGGGGGACGGTTGGGCAGTGGGGGCACGAGAGGGGTCTTGTCACGTATGTTCTTGTCCTTTTCTTTTTTTTTTTTTATTGTTTTATTTATTTTTGAGACAGAGAGAGACAGAGCATGAGCGGGGAGGGGCAGAGAGAGAGGGAGACACAGAATCGGAAGCAGCTCCAGGCTCTGAGCTGTCAGCATAGAGCCCTATGCGGGGCTCGAACCCACGAACTGTGAGATCATGACCTGAGCCGAATGAAGTCGGAGGCTTAACCGACTGAGCCACCCAGGTGCCCCTGTTCTTGTCCTTTTGAATATTGAACTGAGGATGTGTAAGGGCCAACCTGAAATGTGTTAAATTTAAAAGTGGGAGAAGGCGGTCTCCATGAGGGTTCGAGATGGGGCTGGTGTGAGCTGGTCGAGAAACTAGTGGGGATGGGGGCCAGAGGGCCAAAGGGGACAGACTGGGGGCCGTGTCACCACGGGGCTGCGGTCCCAGCTCTTGCAGCCTCCACGGGGCTTATTTCAGTGGCACTTGGGGGTCGTCTGTTGCTGTTGTTTAATGAATTGTTTCTATAATTAGCAAGATAGTTATAAACACTGAGCGAAAGGCAGTTGGGAAGGTCACCGGACGTTGAGGAGAGGCGCGAGGGTGTTTGGAGGGCGCGGGGGAAGACACTACAGAAACCAGGGCGAAGGCGCAGGGGTGGGGGGGACAGACCAGGGTGTGACGAGTCACGGTCAGCCGGTGACAGGATGGGCCCAGGGCTGTGACTGCCCTGGGGACCTGGGTCCCGGCGCACAGGCTGTCACGAGCCCTCGAGGACGGGAACTCCCGGCCCGGGTGGCTCTGAGCGGGCCGTTTGTTTCCGCTCAGGGCGAAACGCCGCTGCACACGGCCTGTCGGCACGGGCTGGCCAGCCTCACCGCGGAGCTCCTGCAGCAAGGCGCCAACCCCAACCTGCAGACCGCGGAGGCTGCGCCCCCGGCCGGCGCCGGGGACGGCATCTACCTGCAGACGCCGCTGCACATGGCGATTGCCTACGATCACCCGGACGTGGTGTCTGTCATCCTGGAGCAGAAAGGTAGGGGCTGGGAGCTGCCCGTCCTTGACCTTTGAGCAGTAGTGTGGAGTCGTTAGCTACGGAGTTGGTGTTCCTTCCGTGGGTGAGTTTTCTTACGCCCTGTCCTCTCAGGTCAGACTGGATAAGCATGAGGTCTGGCTCCTGACGGCCGTGCGTCCCCGTGTGCGCTTTCAGGATGGGGCCCGCCTGTTGCAGCTGTTAGCTTATGGTGTTAGAGCCTTGGACTGCCTCTTTCTCCCTTATGTTGGGTATTTTCCCAAAGCTCTGCCTTGACCTGAGCAGTGTCTGAGGACACCATGGCCGCAGGTGCCGCACGGGCCGGTGGGTGCTCCCGTCGGCCAGTCTCCCCGGCAAGTGGACCAGGGGAGCCCCTGCACCGGGAGGCTCGCTTTCCTCAAGAGGTCATCCCTGGCTTCCCTCTTGCCTGTGTCCTTGTCAAGGCCCGCCTTTTTTAGCAGCGTGCTTGGGGACAGAAGTGGGATTTTCTTTTATTTATTTTTTAATTTTATTAAAAAAATTTTTTTAATGTTTATTTGTGAGAGAGACAGACAGACAGAGCATGAGTAGGGGAGGAGCAGAGAGAGAGGGAGACCCAGAATCCAAAGCAGGCTCCAGGCTCTGAGCGATCAGCACAGAGCCTGAGGTGGGGCTTGAACTCACGAACCATGATCATGACCTGAGCCGAAGTCCGATGCTTAACCAGCTGATCCCCCCAGGCGCCCCGGAAGCGGGGTTTCAGGTAGAATGCACCTTTTTCTTAGCCTCCCAGCAGTTGTAAGATGGTAGGAGTTACGCGTCCAGAAAACGTTGCTGGGCATTTTTTGAGCCTCGCCTCGGCAATCAGCTGTGTGTGTTTTCACGGCGGCATTTTCCTTTTGAGAAAATGCAGTATTTTAAGTTTTAGAAGCCCTTATTTTCCCTGTTAGCTTTGCTCCCAAATACCGGGTTTCTGGCTTCCACTCCCCGCCACATTTCTGAATCCTCTTTGTGTGGAGGTGATTGTGTTCCAGCCAGCCGGGCCCTTGGAACGTGAGCTCTCACTGTCTTGAGTACTTGAAATGTGATCCATGGGGTGGTGAAACCCAGTGTTCTTTTCCTTTAAAAATTTTAGCTAACGCTCTTCACGCCACCAACAACTTGCAAATCATTCCGGACTTCAGCCTCAAGGATTCCCGAGACCAGACAGTGCTGGGCCTGGCGTTATGGACGGGTAGGGAGGAGCCCGAGCTGCCGAGCTCTGGGCAGAGGTGGGAGAGGGAGGCGTGAGGGTTGAGCCTGTAACGCCCGGTGGAAAAGTGGCCTCGAGAGGTCAAGAGGCGTGTTCGTTGCAGTGACACGGTGAGGGAGTGGGAAGCGCCGAGCGGTGCTAGTCGGGGCCTGTCTCTTTCCCAGGCATGCACACAATCGCGGCCCAGCTGCTGGGCTCCGGCGCTTGCATCAACGACGCCATGTCGGACGGGCAGACCTTGCTGCACATGGCCATGCAGCGGCAGGACAGCAGGAGCGCCCTCTTCCTCCTGGAGCACCAGGCGGACATCAACGTCAGGTGGGCTGCGCACGCCGTCACCGCTGCAGCGCCGGGCCCGCCTCACTGAGAGCGCGGCGCAGGCTCTGGGCTGGGGCTCGTGCACAGTAGCGCACAAGGCTCATCGAAAGAACAGTTCAGGGGCGCTGGGGGGACCCAGTTCGGCTCAGGTCACGATCTCGCGGTTTGTGGGTTCGAGCCTTGCGTCGGGCTCTGTGCTGACAGCTCAGAGCCTGGAGCCTGCTTCGGATTCTGTGTCTCCCTCTCTCTCTGCCCCTCCCCTGTTAATGCTGTCTCTCTCTCTCTCTCTCTCTCTCTTTCAAAAATAAATAAAACATTAAAAAATTTTAAAAATAAAAAATAAAAGAGCAGTCCAGAAGCAGTTGTTCAGATGGGATTTTGTGCATAACAAAGAATCTTCCAACAAATGAGCTGTCAGAAAGGCTTGCGGGAAAAACAGACTTAAGTTGGTATTGGTTTTGAATTTTCAGAAGAACTTGTTTTTATCTCCAGTGTCAAGACCCGAGTGACTGGTAAAAGAAGGACTTGTCAGGTGGGCAGCTGGGGTGGAGTTTTATTGGGGTGCTGCCGGAGGCGGCTGTACCCGGAGAGGCACGCGGGGGCTGGGGTCGGGTGTCTTCCTGGTGCGAGAGGAAGGCACAGCTGTGTTTGCTCAGAGGGGAAGGTGCGTTAGCGGGAGTGAGGGGGTTGCACGGATCCAGTAGGTTCCGGCGTCTGGAACGCCCACAAGGGGCGGGGTTCGCGTGTGAGTCCGCTGCAGACGTGGGTTTTGGTGTGCGTGTCTCGGCAGGACTCAGGACGGGGAGACGGCCCTGCAGCTGGCCATCAAGAACCAGCTCCCTCTCGTCGTGGACGCCATATGCACGCGAGGGGCGGACATGTCTGTGCCGGACGAGAAGGGGGACCCCCCGCTGTGGCTTGCGCTGGCGAATCACCTGGAGGACATCGCATCCACTCTGGTGAGAGCAGCTCCACGGCAGCCTCTGTCTGTACATGGCGGGGTTTCGGTCAGAGACACGGCTGCTGCCTGCGGGGCAGCGGCCAGAGCGCGAGGCCTGCCGAGCCGCCAGCGGGTGGGGGAGCAGCTGAAAGTCCCGGTAAAGACACTCGGAGCTCAGCGTCATCTCGGCCAGCGCTGGTTTCTAGGCTGCTTATTGAACCGCCTTCCAGCAGCCGGAGAGTGGCGTCCCCAGGAGGCCTCTCCCGAGAGGGTGCTCGGCATGTCGCCCTTGCAGTCACCGCGACGGTAAGGCCCCAGGCCCCTGGTCGCCTGCCTGGCGCGGAGACAGGCCCCGGGAAGGCCTCGTTTAGCACGCCAAGGCATCGTGCATCCGGGGGTCTGGGCCAGCTGTCACGGGGTGACCTGCTCACTGCGGGTGCGTTGCCGAGGGCGGGATGGACGGGGTTTTCTGTCCCTCCTGGGACCTGGCTCTCGAGGGCCCTGGGAAACCTACCTGTCTCGTTTTTCCCAAACCCGTCCCACAGGACCTGCTGTGAGAACTCGTGCAGAGCACGTTGTAGTGAGTGAGTGTAGAACTAACGAATGATGCAGAGTAAAATCACCAGCAGCCCACTGGCCACGGTGTCGTGCTGAAAAAGCGCATCTGGTGTTGTACAGGGAGCCGGTGAAACCCTCGCCTTTCCCGGGCGGTCTTTGCGAGTGGCCTGTGTCTTCTGCAGGTCAGACACGGCTGCGATGCCACATGCTGGGGCCCGGGGCCCGGCGGGTGCCTTCAGACGCTCCTGCACAGGGCCATCGACGAGAACAACGAGTCCACGGCCTGCTTCCTCATCCGCAGGTCAGAGGCCCACACGCCCCTCCGCGCCTTCTTCGCTCAGGGCAGGCAGCCGTCCGCGCCCGCCGCCGCTGTGTCCAGCTGTGCACGGCAGGCCTCGGCTGGTCCGACTTGCCCGGCGAGGCTGTCGGGGTCACCGCTCCGTCAGGCCAGCCAGTTAAGGGAACTCGACTCCCTTGTGAGGAAAGGAGCTGTGTGCCATGTAACAGCGTCGCGAAGCTGAGCCAGCTTCCTGCTGGGGGTGGCGGAGGGGGCACAGGGGCTCCTGGAGTCCAGTCAGGCCAGTTGACACAGGGCAGGCATGAGGCTGGGGTGGAGGGAACCAGAGGGCCCCTGCAGGACCCCCCCAAGTGCATGCGCCCGGGAGGCCCTTGGCTCACTCAGAGTGATGCGTGCGTAGGAGGGACCTTTAGAGCAGTGCTTCTCAAAGTTCACTTTTTTGCTTTTTCACTTATTAAAGAGCAAGTATGAGTGGCGGAGAGGAGTAGAGAGAGAGAATCTTAAGTGGGGCTTGATCCCACGACTCCGGGATAATGACCTGAGCTGAAACCAAGGGTCAGACGCTCAACTAACTGAGCTATCCAGGCGCCCCGTCTCTAAATTTTAATTGCATATGGATCTCCTGGGGAACTTCTAAGAGTTCTGATGCCTGGGCTGCCCCCAAGACCGGAGGAATCGATGGGGGTGGGGCCCAGCCTTCAGGCTGGTGGTGGCAGCGGCCCTGCTGCATTGTGGGAGGCTGCTGCCGTGCATTTAGCAGCATGCCTTCGGCTGGCTTGGAAGCCTGGCTCTTGAATCCTGCCCTTCATGCCCCCCTTGCTTTCAGCGGTTGCGACGTGAACAGTCCCAGACAGCCTGGTGCTAACGGAGAAGGGGAGGAGGAAGCCAGAGATGGGCAAACACCCTTGCATTTGGCAGCCTCCTGGGGGCTGGAAGAGACGGTGCAGTGTCTTCTGGAATTTGGTGCCAATGTAAACACACAGGTAAAAGTTTCTCTTTCTAGGGAGGTAGACGGTGAGCCCAGAACTAGGGAAACCTAAGGCGGGGCCTTGCAGACTCTCCGTCCTGGGCCTCGGCTTGGCTGTGGGTAAGGCTGAGGGACAGGCGGATGGAGTGACTTCCTCTGGGTCGCACAGCCTACCTAGGGATTGTAAGGGTTTCAGGTGAAGACTTTCCTACTTTGTGTCTTTGCTCTTTCTATAGTAGGAGGAGGGTTTCTTCAGTTGGCTTTTCTCTGCCTTTTGTCTCTGGTGGTTACATGATGGCACTGAGTTTATCCTAGTCTCCAGCTGAGCACTGTGTTCAGGGAATGTTCCAGCAGGTCAGTTGAGCCCCCATGAGTCATGTTCCTGGGTGCTCTTCGGAGTCCTGGCCTGTGGGCGTTGACGTCTGTTGCCCTGCAGCCGGATCAGCCGGATGAGAAGTGGTGTAACTCCGAGGCGGGCCAAATGCGCGTCCTCTAAGTGAAGTGTGTCTGTGTCCCTGGGTCACTGGAGTGTGGGGCCGTGACATCGGCTTGCAGTCTTCTCTGGGCTTGGCCCCTTGATAATTTCATTTCCAACACAAGGTGGCAGTATTGGACCTTAGAACCAAATTCCATTTGAAAGTTTTTCTCCTTCACATTTTTCCTGGGTCTCCCCTTTCATCTGGACACTGAAATCGTGCCCTGTTCTCACAGGATGCAGAAGGAAGGGCACCCGTCCATGTGGCCATCAGCAACCAGCACGACGGCATCATTCAGTTGCTGGTCTCCCATCCCGACGTCCACCTGAGTGTCCGTGACAGACAGGGGCTGACCCCGTTTGCCTGCGCCATGACCTACAAGAATAACCGGGCAGCCGAGGCCATCCTAAAGCGAGAGCCTGGGGCTGCTGAGCAGGTGAGGGACCTGCACCCGGTGCCCTGCACGGTGCCCAAGCTCAGCGCAACCCATTACGGGACACTGAACAGAAGTCCTCAGCCACACAGTCTCTCATATTTTGAAATTGCACTCCCTTTCCTTGAAGTCTGGCCATTCGGATGAACTGTCGCTGTCGGTGCTGCTGAGATTGGGCTGCCGTGCCCTGCGTGCCCAGCACGGGGTGGTGCCTGGACGAGGGATTCTGTGGTGTGCATGCGTGATGTCACGTGTGCCTCTGCTTGGCCTCAGGGCCCTAGGAGTGAGTGTCTTGCCGAGATCTGAACTGAACTTGAGCTGTTGGCGTGACACTGGGGCAGCTCTCTGGGGGAAAGTGTCTGAGGACTTGTCATCATTCAGCTGAGCTTCTCTGTGGTTCTCCAGGCTGCTGCCCAGCCTGGCTGGTGACCTGTCCTGCAGGGCGGGGTGGGTGGGAAGTGCCCAGGCCGGACTGGGGGCTCCGGCCTGAGGAGTAAGCTCCTGATGGCAGTGACATGGAGCAAAATGACATCCCAGCCGGTCGGAGGCTACTGCCTGGTCTCTCCAGCACGGGCGTTCATGCGTGATGCACTTGTGTGGGTGCCGCCGGCTCACCCTTGCTCGCATGGCGTTGGTGCTTGCGTTCCCTCATGCCCCGTGGGACACAGGCCCTGAAGCTCAGCGTCCTAGGGAGACACTGCTTGTGTCAGCAGCACGTGCTGGGGCCGTGTGCGTGGGAGGTGGGAGCGTGGCGTGCTGCTGCCCCGCGCCGCGCACCGGGTGCTCACTGGCCGCCAGCTCCTGTCTGCCCGCGTCCGCAAAGTCTGCTGCATGTGCTCCGTAAACAGGACACTTTCTGAAACTCAGGGGTCAGGCTGGTGTTGCGGTCGTGGCTTTAGGGTCCTGGGGGCTTGTCCCGCCAGAGCGGGGCTGCTCACTGCCTTTGCTTTTCCTGCAGCACCCTTCCTCTCTCCGTCCCGCACGTCGTCTCTGTCTGTTAACCAAATCCAGGCCTCGCTGTCCCCAGCCACGGGGATGGGGCCACGCACACGTAGTCAGGCACACGTGTGCAGACAGGCCTGCCGTGTGTGGGGGCCGTGTGCCGTGTTGGTGCTTGGGAGGGAGCCTCCTGGAGCTGAGGGGTGGCCGCGCCAGCAGGCCGCCGTGGCCGGCGCAGCTCGCGGTGCTCAGGACGCTCCCGCTTATTGCCGCAGGTGGATAACAAGGGCCGGAATTTTCTTCACGTGGCAGTCCAGAACTCTGATATCGAGAGCGTCCTGTTCCTGATCAGCGTCCAGGCCAATGTGAACTCCAGAGTCCAGGACGCCTCCAAGCTGACCCCTCTGCACCTCGCTGTCCAAGCAGGATCAGAGATCATCGTCCGCAACCTGGTAAGTGTCCCCGGAGCGTGGCACGTCACACGTGGACCGCGCGTGCTGTGGCGCGTGCGGAAGCGCTCGTCACCGGTGTTCTGCCAGGTTCCGTGAGAGGCCGGCGTGCATTCGGGGAACTAAGGCAGTGCCCTCGGGAGAGCAGCTGTGTCGGGGGGCAGAGCGTCCCCAGAGCCCAGCAGGCAGCCCGTGCTGGCAGGTGCGGGAGCGAGGCCTCGGGGGAAGGCGGGACTTGGGACTTGGGTGGCCGCGGCCGGCCAGGGTGCCAGGGGGAGGAGGCCCGCTTCTGTTGTCCGTGTCCTGCACTGGCCTTCAGGGGCTCTCGAGTCCCCTGTCTCTTTCTTTTTCAGTCTTTTTTTTTTTTTTTTGATGGAGGTATAATTGACATGAAACATCGTATTAGTTTTAGGTGCACATCATAGATACTCACTATTTGTATGTGCTGCAAACTGATCACCACAGTAGGTCTATTTACCAGCCGTCACACACACAGCTAAAAAACTTGTTTCTTACGATGAGGACTTTGAGTCCTCTTAGCAACTTCCAGACCACAGAACGGTGTTCTTAACCGTGGTCGCCGTGCTGTGTGTTAACATGCCCAGGACTTACGTATTTTGTAACTGGGAGTTTTGTACCTTCTGTTTCCTTCACCCATTTCACCCCCTCCCCCCACCCCGAGACCATTGTTCTCTGTATCTATGATTCATTGTTTGGTTTGCTTTTTAGATTCCACATATAAGTGAGATCATACAGTATTTTTGTTTCTCTGTTTGACTTCTTTCACTTGGGGGAATATCCTCAGGGTCCATCCATGTTGTTACAAATGGCAGGATTCCATTCTTCTTTATGGCCGCATACTATTCCAGTGCGTGCCTGTACCACATCTTGATGCACTCACTCATCCCTCAGCGGGCACTTGGTTTGTTTCCAGATCTTGGCCGCTGTAAGTAATGCAGCAGTGAACATGGGGTACGAACAGCTTTTCAGGATAGTGTTTTTCCAATAACATAGGACGCGTGTGGGCCTTGGAACCCCCCGCCCCCGCCCCCGCGCCTGGGGCAGGTGGGCTGCGGGAGCGTGGTCGGCAGGCTGCTGGCACGGGCTGGGGGCTGGGCAGGCAGGGGCGGGGCGCTGCCCGGGTTCCAGGTCCGGGGCGGCCGGTGCCTCCTCGAGGGGCCCAGCGTGCCGTGCAAGGGAGGTGGGGTCGCGGCCCCCAGACTCCGGGGGTGGCTCCGCCTCCCCTCTGTGGAGAAATCTCGAGGCGGTCAGAAGCTGGCCCGGCCTGTCGGTGTCCCGTCGCGTCCGCGCTGTGGCCGGTTTGTGTGACAGTGAAGGGCTCTGAAGCCGGCTCACAGTGTATGCAGTAAGCTTCCTTCTCTATTAAAAAAAAACTCGTGTTTTTCCTTTGGATAAACGCGTAGAAGTGGCGTTTCCGGGTTGTGTCCTTCTGCCGCTCCTACTTGGAGGCGCCCCCACAGTGTTCTCCAGAGTGACCGCTCCAGTTCGCGTCCCACCAGCGGTGCTCAAGGGTCCCTCTCCACGTTCTCCCCACAGCACGCTTTCTCCTGCTGTGGGTTTTAGTCATTTTGAGGTGACCGCTAACTGCGGTTTTGATTGACGTTCCCTGATGAGTGGGGTGGGGGTGGGAGCCTCTGTTCATGTGTCTGTCTGCCGGCTGTGTGTCCTCTCTGGAGGAATTCTATCCAGTTCTTTGCCTGTTTTTAAGTTGTATTTGGTGGGGCTTTTTTGCTACTGGAATATATATATAGAGAGAGAGATGGAGGCAGGTGAGGGGGAGAAAGAGAGACCCTCAGGCGGGCTCCACTCGGCACAGAGCGTGGTGCAGGGCGCGACCCCACAGCCCTGGCTGGTCAGGAGCTGGATCCCTGAGTGGCTGAGCCCCCCCAGGCGCCCCTGTCGAGCTGTAACGCGTTGTGTGTGTACTTTGAAAATTAGCCCCTTACCAGGTACACGATTTGCACGTGTTCTCTTCCATTCAGTGGGTCGTGCCCTTTCGTGTGTTGGTAGTTTTCTTTCTCGTGCAGAGCTTTCTAGTTTGTGGCCCCGCTTGTTTATTTTTGCTTTTGGAGTCAGATCCAAAAAATCACCACCAAGACTGATGTCAAGGAGCTTATTACCACCTCTTAATTCTCAAAACCAGAGAGGTGTAGGGAAGTTTTTTTGTTTTACAAAGGGGAAAATGTTAGCTCAGAAAGAATCCCCCGCCCCCGCCAAGATTATGAGGGAGTCAGTAGTGTGGCCGGGACTTTAGCCATTTCCGATTAGTTCCAAAGCCTGTCTTTCCCAGTAGAACATGGTGCCCCCCCCGGGCTTGGGAGCGGTCTGAGCCAGGACGCAAGCCTGGGCAGTGCATGTGATGTGCTTTCACTAGAAAAGTGGGGTTGAAATGTGGGGAGACAGTAGGAGATGTGGTTCGAGAGGCGGCGAAGGGCCAGATTGTCGAGGGTGACGTTTCAGAGCAAGAACGGTGAGCAGCATTTATCCTCTGGCAGCGGAGAAGCCAATGAGTGTCCAGAGCTACGGGCTTCATGTCACCTGGCTGGCTCTTAAATGCTATGGTTGCCCATGCCTCCCATCAGCCCTTTGGGGCACTTGACCAGCCTCTGGTGCCCTGACTTTTTAAATTTTTTTAAAACTTTTTTTTTATTAAGTAAGCTCTATGCCTGGCATGGGGTGTACTGCTGATTGAGCCAGCCAGGTGCCCCTCTGCCATTTTTGCCTTTAAAAAATAGTTTTTCAGAAACCTTTTTGACTTGTGACGTGTTAGAGCTGAGGGAGCATGGACCTTTGTGGTGGGGAGTGAGGGCATGGGCGGGGTCACCGGCGCAGGGGCCGCAGTGGCCATGAGGTGGGGGCGGGGAGGGTCTGGTGGCACCAGCCACAGACTGGGTGTGGGGAGCAGCCAAGGGGGTCGCAGCAGGCCTCGGAGTAGGGGGGCTGGGCCACGTGTCCGTCTAAGAGCCGAGAGGTCAGGGTGATGGCCTCTTCACCAAGGCCGTGCGGCTGCCTCACTGGGCCCTGAGCTTACAGAGGACAGGGGTCCCTAGAAACGGCTGATCTTGCAAATAAAGGCCGTGCAGCTTAATGTTGGAGCCTGTTCATGTTGAAACAGCACCTTTCCCCAAACTCCCTCCCTGCCAGTTAACTAGCGTTGCGGTTAGCTGTGAACCCCAGTACACGCAGCACCCGCGACCACGAGACCCTCTGTGTGCCCTCCTGGGTCTGTGCGTGGTCTCACTGGGCGCCCCAGGTCCGGGGGGGCTGGGGCCCGGCAGTCCGGGCGGGCACCGCAGCAGCTAACGGTGCCTCCGCTCCCCCGGGGTGGCCTCAGGCCTCAGACGAGGCGCAGACCGGGTTCTCCCCTGTAGCAGGCGGAACTCTGTCCGGAAGAGGAAGCTTAATGAGGGGGCGAGACCGTGTCTAAAGGGCCTTTCTGCTTTTGACTCTGCAATTCTTTGGTTAATTTCTTTCTTTTAAAAAGTAACATAAAAATAGTACACGCTTATTGTGGAAAAACTTGACGCACATAAGGGCATCAAGCTGGAAGTGGCTCCCTTTCATCCCAGCTGAGTGCGTGTGGCGGAGATGCTCGCCCGCACCTCCCGGGAGCATGCGCACACGCGCACGTCCCTCGGCAAATGGGGCACTCTCATACCGCCTCCTGATGTACCTTTCTGTGACTTACTATATCCTAGACGTCGTTCCGTGGTAAACCATAAATCTTTACCGTCTTGATGACTGCCTGGTGTGTGGTTTGGTTAGAGTACAGATTTCAGAGCGGAACCCTGCCAGCCTGGGCTTACGGCTGCGAGCAGGGGCCATCGCACGTGGCACAGCGAACTCTCGGCGGTCCCGGGGAGTTGCACGTCCTGGGGGCGTGCGGCTAGAGTGTCTGTGTCCTACGGCACGGGGGTTTAGCGTGCTGGTCATTGGGGGTTTCTGCCTGGGCCGGACTTCGCTGTCTCACGGCTCCCCAGGAGTGCGAGGGAGGCTCCGCCGCTCCCAGCTCTGCCGGCCCGGCGGCTACACAGATGCCCGGAGACGGGCAGGCTCAGGCCCGTGAGTGGGCCCTCGGCTGGTTGTGGGCGAGGCTGCGCAGGTAATCCGCTCCCACAGCTTCTTGCAGGAGCCAGAGTGAATGAGCTGACGAAGCACCGCCAGACCGCCCTCCACCTCGCCGCCCAGCACGACCTGCCCACCATCTGCTCCGTCCTCCTGGAGAACGCGGTGGACTTCGCTGCCCTGGACGAGAATGGAAATAACGGTAGTTGCCGGTCACACCCCTGGGCCCCGTGCCGAGGGCCCTGAGCGGGCCCCCGGGTCTGGAGGTGGAGGTGCGCGGCGCCCGCGGGCCCCTCCCGGGACCTCAGAGAGGCCGGCTCTCGCGGCGGCAGAGCCGTGGCAGGTGGCGCTGCGGCTGGGCCTCCGTCCTGCCACGGACCGTCCGCGGGCGGCCTCCCGTCTGCGTGGTTTCCTGTGCAGCCACCGCGCCTCACCTCTGGCCCACCTGGAAGCAGAAAGCAAAGGGTTACGAGCTTGCGTTCATGCCGGAGCCTTGGGGGCGGTGAAGCCTGGACAGGATGGCCCTGTGCGCGGACAGCGGCTACTCTGGCTGTGTCCCGTTTAGAGGGCGGTCCGTGAGCAGTCGAGATTTTCCACTTGGGCTTCTGGGCTTGCACAGTAAGAGGGTTTGCTCTCCAGCTCTTCACCTGGCGGTCATGCACGGTCGGCTCAACAACATCCGGGTCCTCCTGACCGAGTGCACCGTGGACGCCGAAGCCTTCAACCTGCGGTGAGAGCCTGTGTTCCGAGCAGCGGCCTGGGCTCCACGTCCCCTAGCAGGACCCGTAAGCTGCTGGTCACTGCCTGTTGGCCCCGGGCGCACACTCTGCAGCTGACTGGCTGCTGGCGCC
This sequence comes from Mungos mungo, assembly GCA_004023785.1. Taxonomy (NCBI): domain Eukaryota; kingdom Metazoa; phylum Chordata; class Mammalia; order Carnivora; family Herpestidae; genus Mungos; species Mungos mungo. Next base: position 123,634 of record PISW01004300.1, on the reverse strand, counting down.
CCTGTGACCAGCTCTGGTACCTTGGGAATGTTCATTTAGAAAAATGCTTTGTAGAAACCCTTTGATGACCCATTACATATCCTCCAATATGTCCAGCATCACAGAGCCAGAAAATTACGTCTTCTGTGCGTGCTGAGCATGGTGGGTCCGTGCCTCACGTGTCCACCTTGCTCCGCCAGGGGCCAGTCACCACTGCACATCCTGGGTCAGTACGGCAAAGAGAACGCGGCCACCATCTTCGAGCTCTTCCTGGAGTGCATGCCTGAGTACCCTCTGGACAAACCGGATGCGGAAGGAAACACAGGTGCGTAATAAGGGCTTGCACGTCCAGTGTCACTGTGCGCCCTGCTTCCTGGGGAAACAAGAGCCCGGGCACACAGCCGTTACCCAAATCGCGGCTGGGCTCTGTGCGCATCTGTCCCCGATGCCTGTCGTGGAACCCGGCGCTGTGTTTTGGGACACACGTGTATCTGAGGTATCGCTAGAGCTCCAGAGCCTGCCCGTCTGTGCTGACTGCGCTCCTCTGCCCGCTGCGTGCCCTGCAGATGCTTCAGGGCAGGAGGAAGTGTGTTGCATGTGTGCCGACAGGCTGTGAAAAAGGGGCAGGTGACAAACGGGTGAGGCCCCTGTCCCAGTGCTGCTCTCGCTGCCCAGTTGCCGGGTGGATTTGTGTGGCTTCAGTCACTCTGCGTGTGCTTTCGCCTTTACGTTCTGGCTGGGTGCCCACAGCCAGCCTGTGAGTCAGGCAGGGCGGGCAGTGCATCCTCAGTTTTCAAGTGGTGAACCAGAGGTGGAGCGCCACGCTGCTGCCATGCTCCCGTCCCGTCCCCTCCTGCCACAGAGTCCCCTTGGCCTCTGGCAGAAACTTCGTCACCAAGGGGTGTCCTGAACCTTACTTCGCACAGAACCAAATATTTTGTCATCAGTTCTTGGCTCCAACACATGAATGTGTGTATGTGTGTGTCTGTTTATTTTGTTTTTAATATTTATTTAATCTTGAGAGAGAGAGAGAGAGAGAGAGAGACAAAGCAGTAGTGGGGGAGGGGCAGAGAGAGAGACATACACACACAGAATCAGAAGACAGGCTCCAGGCCCTGAGCTGTCAGCACAGAGCCCGACGTGGGCCTTCAACCCACAAACTGTGAGATCACGACCTGAGCCGAAGTCGGCCGCTTAACTGACTGGGCCGCCCAGGTGCCCCCCATGAACGTGTTTTTTTAAGCTGGCAGTGACAAGCCCAAGCTGGAGGGCGTCAGCCCCAGGAGCGAGCACAGGCCCAGGGCACCCTCCGGCCACTGTCCGGGAGGTGGGAGGCCCACAGGAAGGCACTTCGCATCCGAGCCTCTGAGTTACATAGACCTGGTTCCAAACGCTGAGCTCTGTCCAGTTCTGGCAGGTGACCCTGGGTTCCGACCCTCTCTCTGCCCCTTTGCTCATCTGAAGTAATGACCCATGTCTAACTGGACAGTTTAGAGAGTTACGAGAAAGGACTGAAGTGCGGGGTCCAGGAGAGGTAAGCAGAGGAACCACTGTGAGTGTCGTGGCCAGAGGGGGTGCCTGGCCAGAGCCGGGCGCCCGCAGGGCTCCCTGGCGGGGAGGCACCAGTGTGCCCATGTCCTAGGTCTCCAGATTTACTTACATCACGTGACAAGGGCTTTGGCCGAGCTTGGGCCAGAGGAAGGCAGCTCGGACGGTGCATTTTTCCTTCAGTACCTGGTCCCCGTTCAGTGGGCTTCAGAGTGCGTCCTAGAGCTGGCCCCCCCCTGTGCCCCCCGTGGCGGGCAGTGGGGACTCTGCTGACGCACCTCCTACCAGCCCTTCGGCAGCACCAGGCTGGGCCTGGGTGGGAAGGAGCCCTCCCCATGCTCTTGTCTTCCAGTGCTGCTCTTGGCGTACATGAAGGGGAATGCCCACCTGTGCCGCGCCGTCGTCCGCTCTGGGGCTCGCCTGGGGGTCAACAATAACCAAGGAGTGAACATTTTCAACTACCAAGTTGCCACCAAGCAGCTTCTGTTTAGACTGTTAGGTGAGTGGCTACTTCCTGTTCCTCTAGCACAGACCTGGGCACGGTGTCGGGTGCTTACATGCACTGGTGACCTCTGAAGCCCAGAATGACCTGAGCCGGCCGCTTTCCAGAGTGGCTCCATGGCCCCTGTCAGCCCCTACGTCCCCGGTCCTCCCAGAGGTCCGTAACGTCACCAACGCACTGGCTTGTGAGGGTGGTCACCCCTGCACGGCGTCCTTCCTCGGATCCAGGTTCTCCACGCCCTTCCGAGTGGCCTCCTGTTCCAGCCCCTGCCGGCTCCTCCTCTGTTCCCTCATGGCAAGGAGAGTGGCTCCTTGGTGGCTTTCTGTTTGCAAGTGCCCTCCCGTCACCGCGGAGGTGGCCGCAGAGCAGGGTCTGGGCAGGAGACCGAGCTCTGCGATGGTGTGTGCGACATGCCCAGCGTCCCGAGCAGCCGGTCTGTGCGGCGCCTCTGTGACGCCAGCTGGAGCCACCCCAGGGCAGACACCGGTCCCGCGCTGCCCCCTCCCCTCGAGCTCGGGCCGGCGGCAGGGCTGGCGTTCAACGACGTCCATGGCCCAAACGCGCCAAGCTCCCACGACTCCCGACCGTGCCACTTTGCTCCGCGTCCTGCCCTGCACGCTCCCCCACCGTCCCCTTGCCACCTGGACCCGGCCGGGCTTCCCGGCCGCCCCTGACCGCCCGCCTCCCCCCACAGACGTGGGGCTGCCACTCCGCCCCTCCCGGCCCCGCCTGCCCAGCACGGCCACCCTGACGGGGCTGTTCTCTCCGCCTGTGTCACAGATATGCTGTCCAAGGAGCCTCCGTGGTGCGACGGCTCCACCTGCTACGAGTGTGCCACCAAGTTCGGAGTCACGACGCGCAAGCATCACTGGTACGACCCTCGTGTCTGCAGGGGGAGGCGGGACTCCTGCCCGCGTCGCTGTTCCTTCCTTTTCCCGCGACCGCCCCGCGGATCCCCTGGCCGGGGCGGGCGCGGTGCTGAGGCGGCGGTGGGGGCGAGGGGGCCCAGGCTCCCTGCCCTCTTGGGCCTCGTGTCTCCCCCGAGCTGGGCCGTTACAGCAGGACCGTCTTGATCTTTAAAGGGGCTCCCCCGGCAGCGGCTGATTGCTGCTAGAACCACTTCCACGAACTAAGCCTGACACACGTGTTGCTGGTGCGTGGCGGGCACGGCACGCCCGGCCCGGGCCTGCCCCTCGGGGCCTGCCTCACACTCTGTTTTGCCCCCACAGCCGTCACTGCGGACGCCTCCTTTGCCATAAATGCTCGACCAAGGAGATTCCTATTATAAAGTTTGACCTCAACAAGCCTGTGCGAGTCTGCAACATTTGCTTTGACGTGCTGACTCTGGGGGGCGTCTCCTAGTGAGCCCCCGGTCACCTCCCGGCGGCCGCTCCGCTCGCCAGCCTGACCCACCCGGAGCAGGGCTGGCCCTCCCGTCTTCCTGCAGCAACAGACTGAACGATTGGGGACCCCGTGGCAAGGATTCCGTGTGCTTGTGGGTGAGTCAGACTGTGATGGCGGTCAGCGGACGCCCCGCGGCCCCCGAGATAGGAACTGGGCCCGCTCTGCTCGCGGCGCCGGGACCCTGGGGCGGCCGCGCCCCCTGCGGGAGCACACACAGTGTCCATGTGGAGCACGCCCGCGGCAGGAAGCTGGCTGCGCCCCAGGGTAAGTGGCTGTGGACTTCCGTGCGCAGCTTCCATAAAGATTCCGGGATTGTCTGGCCCGAACTCTTGTTTTGTTTTTTTGTTTTGAAAACCTGAGCTGTATTTTTAGGGAGCTAGCCCTTTAAAAAAGGCAAAATCTTTCTAAACAGGGTTCAAAGATGAGAGCTGAAAAATCGTGGCCTTAAACCCAAAGCTTTACCGGTACCCACACTACTGGGTGTCAGGAGGGCAGTGGCCTGTTCTCTGTCCTGCTGCGTCCTGTCTGTCCCTGGGGCGTGGCGGCGGACATGCGCTCCTCCCACATGCACCTGTCATCGCTGCGCCGCCCTCGTCCAGAAACACCCCCGCTGCCAGCAGCCCTGGCCCCGGCGGCCCGGCCCGGGTTCAAGCCTGCGGCGAAAGCGCGGAGCCGTGAGTGGAGTAAGGGCCGGGGGCCGAGCGGGCCTCCGTCACCGCTCGAGTGCGTGCTGGGCCTGCAGCACTGAGCTTCTGTTGAAGGTTTGGCTGGTTTTCTTAAAAGAAAAAATGCACATTTAAAGAGAAACTTCTAGCACTGCTTTAAGGAAACTAACTCTGAGATGAACATGTGCATTTGCGAGTCCTCAGAGATTAACGGTCTTAATCGGAATACTGATTTCTTCTGACGTTCGATAACCACTACATTGATTCTCCATTCATGAAGAACGGAGCTGTTTGTGAAGGGACTAAATATTTTTTGCAACAGCCTGGGTTTTTTGGTTTGTTTTTTCGGATAGTGGTATGTCCTCTCTGTTGCTGTAGATTTATACTTTCTCTTGTCTAAATACGTGTGTAACATGAGCTGATAAACCAGAGTGCTACTTTTTAATATTTCTATGACTTATGAACTATATATGCTTCCTATGTTAATATGAGCTTGTGCACAACGTTTAAATGAAAAAATTAATTAGAAGAGTTTCCCTGTCCCCTAACGTCTGTGAACACGTTTCACACAGAATTTTTATAGAGAAGCAACTTGTCTTGGCAAACAGCTGCCCGTGTGAGGCCCGTGGTCGGTTTCCACGCTCGGGGGCCTGAACTGGGCCCCGAGGAAGTGGGATGTAGGCAGGTGGCTTGACTCTGCGTGGAAAGTAAGATAATGATGCTTCAGATGTGAGTCAAGGCGCTCGGTACGTTTACACGAGCTCTTCACGTTCACGGTGGAGAGCGGAGCGCGGGCAGGCAGGCAGGGGTGCGGCTGCTTGTCTTGCCCCTGCCTGACTGGAACGGATTCCAGTAATGGTCTGGCCTCTAACTGCACTTAAAATCTTAACCTCGTGTTGACGATGTGTGGCGTCAAGCTTCTGTTTCTCCGCAGAGTCCAGGGGTGGCCGTGGTGCTGAGCAGCCACGTGAGGGGGTGCCCTGTGAGTTCTGCACTGGCTCCAGGGTGCGCCCTCGCACGTGTACACGGGGCGCGGGGTAGCTCGCTGGGCCACACGCAGCATGTTCCATGGCGGCTGTCCGTGGGACGGCCCTGTCGTGTCCAGGCTGGGACCTGACACCCTACAGAACTGCCTAGTTCTTCCTGACGATTTCATCCGTAGCTTAAATCCTAGGAGCAGAGTCTCAGTTTTGTCATCAGAAAGTTGGCAGTTGTAAGCAGTGGAGTGGGAAGATAACCCTTATGAAATACAAGTCGTGCACCAGTGAATCAGCTCTGACTGCTTCCCGCTCACTGCCAGACTCCCCGGGGAGTCACCGCGCACTCGTAACCATCTGTCCCTTTCTTAAAGACTTTCATGTGCAGGACAAGCCATGTGCTGTGTGGAAGGCCGACGGCTGAACTGACGTGCTGTGACCCTCAAACATGGGAGTTTCCCTCCAAACTTAAGTGCCTACACTTAGGATGGTTTAGTTTTCAGTGATGTTTAGTGGCGTCTTGCGGAATGATGTCCTAGAACACGTGTTCCGTTTGGAGTTGCTGCCTGCGCACAGTCAAGCCCAGTCCCCAGTTTGGTTGAGGCTGGACCAGACCACTTAGGTCGCCTGCCGCACCCTCTCCAGGAGTGGGGTCCCCGTGACTGCCAGCCCTCTACCTCAGCCCCGAATCACTGGCCATCCCCACTCCTCTCCCAGCATGGAGGCCCTCCGTGGAGCCCAGCAGGCCAGCGGGTCCGCCACCACCGCACACTCGTGTCCCCTGCCTGTTACACCAAATGGCACTGTGCTGATCTTGTCCAGAGGCGTGGAGTGGAGGCAGAGCTAGGGAGGGGAGAGCTTTCGTCTCCATCTGGGCTGATCAACGGGAGAGAAAGAACACTGTTGGCGATGTAAGCACTCAGGCCTGAGAGGTGTGCAGGGCCGGGTGACAGGAGCTAGCGCAGGCGAGTGTGACGCTGTCAGGACGGGGCTGGCTGGGTGACAGGAGCTAGCGCAGGCGAGTGTGACGCTGTCAGGACGGGGCTGGCCTGGGTGACAGGAGCTAGCGCAGGCGGGTGTGACGCTGTCAGGATGGGGCTGGCCTGGGTGACAGGAGCTAGCGCAGGCGGGTGTGACGCTGTCAGGACGGGGCTGGCTGGGTGACAGGAGCTAGCGCAGGCGAGTGTGACGCTGTCAGGACGGGGCTGGCCGGGTGACAGGAGCTAGCGCAGGCGAGTGTGACGCTGTCAGGACGGGGCTGGCCCGGGTGACAGGAGCTAGCGCAGGCGAGTGTGACGCTGTCACGACGGGCTGGAGGTGCTCCTGGCACCAGTTCCTCTACGACCGGGGCTGCCTCCCGCAGGACCAGCCCCGGGAGAGCCGGGCGCGGGGCCCCTAACCTGCAGGCCCCCGGCCGCGGGGACCCTCCCGTCGTGCGGAGCAGTTGCGCGCAGAGCGGATTCCTTGCCGACACACTCAGCACTTGCTAAGTTCCCCAGAGTCGTCGGACGCCTTAGAGACTGTCTTTGGGAGGTCTTTGCCTAGACGGTGCCTCTTCTGTGTGGCATCAATAACACGTGACCTCTCACGACAACGTTGGCTTTCCGTAGCAAGGGAATCTAAACCGCTCGGCCCCGTGACTTGTCCTTTTTTGGCAGATGTGTGCAGCTGGCTCTTCGCGTAACACCCGTGTGACACCACGGGAAGGGCGGAAGCCGGGGGTGCACAGCTGGGCTGGTCATGGCTTCCACGGCATTCCGGGGGGTGCTCGGCGTGGGATGGCGGCCGTGGCGCTCTCCGCAGCCCATGTCACGGAACGTGTCTCTCTAACACCGGTACTGGCATTTTCTGTAACAAGCCCTTATGACGAGGTAAAGTTGTGCATTTGATGTGGAAACTTCAATGAGACATTTGTAGCTACTTTTTAATACAGAAATACCAATAAGCATTAAAAACAAATTTTTCAAACTCGCGACACGTGAATACGTTTCTTCACCCGCTCAATCTCTAGGAAGGTTTGAGTCACCAGCACTTTTCTGAAGTATGTTGTTGACAGCACTCAAAAAATGATTGTAGGCGCAACGGCCTAGGTCCTGACCCGCTGTGCTCCGGGCCGGCGCGGGCGACCCCTGCGGAGCCGGCCCAGGGAGGTGTCGCCTCTGGGACTCCCACCCCCTCCTCTCCCTGTTGTCCAGCTTGCTCGCCCCAGTTCACAGGCACCGCTCCGCGCTTCCACGGGACAGTCCCAAGTAGACCTCACGGCTGTGCTTGAGGGGACACCAGCCAGAGCCTGTGAGCACAGATAGGAACTGGGCACAGCCACACCCTAGCACGGTTGCCAGGCCAGCGCACTGGGTCTTTGGTCTGCTTTGTTACTGCTTTCCTAGGGTCTGTGCCTTAGTTTCTGCGCGGTCACTTGGAAGTGCTGGCCACGGCCCTTCCTGGTCCCCACGGGTCCTGAGGCGGGAGAGGGGCAGGCAGTACGTCTCTCCTCTCCTGCGAGGACACCGATGGCGGTGTGCGTACCCAGAGTCCCCTCCTGGGAGGGCCGACGGAAGCACCGTGTGCCGCTTCCCTGCAGGAGTGAGTCTGGGGGCACAGGTGGTGGGAGGGCTCTCAGGCAGGGGTTTGGTCTGTGAAGACACGGCCTCAGGCTGCACGTCTCTCTGATCCCAGCTGCCCTGCAACTGAGCCGGTGAGGGATGGGACGATGGTCCCACATGGCCCCCTCTGACCCCAGGCTCTGCACTCTTGGGGGCCAGCCGGCCAGCCTGGTCAACACGGCTCTGCTCACGAGGCTGGCAGAAAGCAGACGGTGGCTGTTGTACCCCTTCTCTGGGCTCTCTCAAGGGCACAGAGGCTAGAAGCCCCGTGCCCAGCACCCTTTCCCTCTGCCAGCCTGGCCTGCCCTCCTCGGCTGCACTGTGTGGCGTCCATCGCGGGGCACCTGCCTCCCTCTACTATAGGTCTGCCCAGGGCCACCTCTACTGGAGGGGGAGGGACAGGCACTTCTCTGGTGACCACTGGCTTCGTCATGGCGGAGCCCCTCACACCATCAGACTGACAGCCGTCTCTCCGCAGTGCTGGAGACTCGCCTGGTGCCCCACCACGAGGAGGCTGCTCACGGTAAAGCACACGCTTGGTGTCATTCTTTGTGAGCGGGAAGTGAGCAAGCGGCCTGAGGGAGGGAGTGGGTGCCCAGGGCCCTCACTGGCCATACTTGGCTGGGGTGACAGGAAGGGGCCTGGTTGTGCTTCTTTCCATTTTGTTTGTTTTGGAAGGGTCTGAACTCCGCTGGGCCCAGCCCCCACCCTGTGCCTCGTCCCCACGCCACGGATGGCATCGGGGGCTCTAGTGGGCTTCCTGCCGCACCCCGTGAGCTCCGCGGTCAGGAGCCTCGCCTGCCCCCGTCCCACCCCACGGCACACGGGTGCCTGTAGACAGCTGCTGACCACGGAGGGCCAGATCCGTGGTCGTGCCCACCGGACCCGGGGCCGTGCCCACCAGCAGGGACAGCCAGCATGCAGCCCAAGGGGCGCATGGCTCTCAGGACAGGAACCTGGAGTTTGAGGCTCAGCCCACTTCTCTGTGCCCTTCTTAGACTCTTTGCATCTTGGTTGCCTCATCTGCAAACTCAGCGCTAACTCTGCGCACCTACTACGTGCTGGGTACTGTGGGTGTGGGGCACGAAGCTGGGAACTTCAGTCTCTGCCCAGGGAGGGAGGCAGACTCATGAACAAGAACAAGGCCACGTTAGCACAGGCTCCCGAGAGGTGCTGACTCAGCTGAGCTGTAGAGGTCCGAGGTGGACAAACAGCACAGGAAGGGGGACAGCCTGGTGGAGGCCCCCACAGGCCCCTGCAGCCAGGAGGCGGCTGGGGGGTGGGGCGCTGTGCACGGGCAGGGGCAGGAGGGCCATAGCTGGAGGGTCCCAGCGGCCAAGGCGTGGATATGCGGGCCACCGTGGTCATTCAGGGGGCTGCTCACAGCAATGCAGAGGGTGGGGAAGCTGGGCCCCGGGGGCTGGGTGGGAGGAGGAGAGTGTGGGGCCATGTGGCCGCCCAGGTCCTCCCTTGCTGTGCCTGGGTGTGCACGGCCGGGCCGTGGGGACGCCACCAGGGAGGAGCCTGCCAGAAATGTGGGGTCTGGGTGCCTCTGAAGTGCTGTGGGGAGTCACTCACCTGGACGCAGCTGACGTGGGAGACCCGGTGGGGGCTCATGGGCCGAGGGGAGCCTGGGGGAGAAGAGGGGATCGGGCAAAGGCTAAGGGAGGGTTCCACGGAGTGTGACGGGTCTGAGAAGGCTGTGGCCCTGGGGTCTGCCGGTGCCTGACGCAGGGCGAGCGGGGCTGAGCGGCAGGGGCAGCTTTCTGAGCTGCGGCGGGAAGTAGCCCGGTGCTGCAGAGCGGGCTTTCCTTCTGGCCTGGGGGCGGCTGGGGGGTGCCCACTACTGCCAGGGGAGGGCGGGTCTGGAAAGCCACCGAGCTCACGATGAAGGGTAGAGAATGTCTAGGGAAGAGCTGGGGGACCGGGAGGAGAGACACGAACCTGGGAGGGCACCAGGCTCCGCGGCCTCGCCTGAATGCAGGAACCGCCTCCCGCCCCCGACGGGCCTGGATGCGAAGCGCGTCGGGCCGGCGCAGGGGTTGCGGGCGGACACACAGCCCCCGGGAAAGGCGTCCAGGACGGGAATCTGCCTTGACGCAGGCGTCTCCCACGCCCCAGTGTTTAAAGGACAGGGAACATCCTCGCTTCAAGTTGTTCTGTTCAGATGCCTCTGGATTTACTGCCTCCGAATGAGGAAAAGCCCGTCTCCTTCCAGAACCAGCCTCCCGGGTTTTATCATCATCGCGCCCGGCACTGGCTCTGCACAGACCAGCTGCTGGCGGCTGTGGCTCCGGGCAGGGTCTCGGACACGGAAAGTGGTAAGAGTCGGGGGTCACAAGCTTGGCCAGCGAGCATCCTGGGACTTAGGCTGACGTGTTAACTGACGCGGCTTCTCTGGACGTGGCTGCCAGTGCTGGATGCTGCCGGAGCCCAGAGCCTGGCAGTCCCGTTAGTCTGGAGGTTGGCGGACCTCTGAGGGCTCTGACGGAGGGGCAGGCAGGTCTGGGGGAGGGCTGGCCGCGGGCAGCCAGCCTCGGGCCCGGGAGAGTGTGGGTGGCGCTCCGGCTTGGCGTCCCGGAGCCACGAGTGAGTGCGGCAGGCAGGGCGGTCTCTGGTTATGGCAGTGGGAAGGAGCAGGTGACAGCCAGGGGGGGGCAGCCCGCGTACTCCTCCAGGTGGGGGTGATCCAAGTCCCCGCGGTTTGTGTCCGCGGCGAGGCCCCGAGCCTGGTCGCTGGGGGGTCCGGTGGTTCTCACGCACACACACTGGGGCTCCTTGGCACCTGGCTTATACAGCTTCCTGGGGACACCGGTCCAGTCTCTGCTCACACCTCCACTAAGGACAGAAGGAGAGGGGACTCTTACCAGCACGAATGGGAACTCGGGACTCTGGGGAAGGGGAGGGAGGAGCGATGTGGCGTCTTACCAAGGTGGTGGCAGCATGGGTCCCCCAGCCCTACGCGTTCCCCCAATTCCTCCAGCATCTCCTGCCACGGGCAGAGTCCACCATCCTGTCCCCTGTCCCCAGCCCTGCCCTGTGCCTTCCCAGGGGCAGGCACCCCCCTGCCCCCCGCCTGTGAGCTTCTCAGAAGCAGTGTCTGGCCCCGAGTCCCTTCCCCGCTCCCGGCTGCATCCTAGCACAAGGCAGCGTCCCCATCTTACGGCCTGGGGCTCTGGGGTGCAGGTGGGCAACGGAGGCAACGACCGAAGGCTAACGGGTCCTACCCCACAAGAGGCCCGTCCTGATGTCAGCAGGCTCCAGAGGTGGGGCACTGCGCTCTGGCCCAACATGGCCTGAGCAATCTCCTGTCGGGGTTGAGGTGACAGGGCCCCCGTGGGCTCACAAGGAAGGTGAGATTCTGGACCTGTGCCCCATGGACGTCCCAGTGTCTGGGACCAGGACCTGGTTAGAAACCAGCCCGCTGGGAGCTCCCCCAAGAACGGCTGTCAGGACTCGGAGAGGCCTCCTCCCAGGGAACCTTGCTTCACACCCAGCCCCCGTCTGAACAGACCGGGCTGAGGAACAGGGATAGGGCAGACCCATCAGGGTGGGGAAGGCACGGAGGCAAGAAGGGGCCACGAAGACAGGGCTGGCCAGGGGAGGCAGCCTCCCAGGGGACCACTGCTTTCCGGGGCCCCTAGTTCAGGCCACTGCGTCCCCGCCCCTCCCTGCAGGTAGGCAGGCCGGGTCTCTTCAGAACTGGACAGCAGGAGCGCTCCTCCGGCCACTTCGCCCCTGGATTAAGCTGGAGGAAATGTGACGGATCCAGGGGCCGGGCCCGGGGCAAGCAGGCCTCTCCCCGCAGAAGAGGGTGGATCTCCAGTTAGCTGCCCTACCCTTCTCAGGGAGAGCTGGGCTCCTACCGGGGGGCCCTGGAGGCTGCTGCATGGGGAGGTCCATCTTGCGCACACCACAGCCAAGGGGACCGAGAGGGCACTGACGGGCTGCCAGGGCACCTGAGTCCAGGCTAGCCTCATAATCAGCAGAAGAAACGTTTTGTGTCCCGCTCCCCAAACCACCTGGGACAACTTGGCAGCAGCTGCCTTGCCGGGGCACGCCTCACTTCATCTCTGCGGGAAAGGCCGTACTTTAAGACGGCATCTCAGGTCATCGCTGCCAGTGGCCGTCCCCACCACCTCACCCCTGTCTCCCACAAGCAGTGATTTGTGCGGAGGAAACAGAGGCCCTTGGATGGATCCACAGGCCAAAGCAGGCAGTGGCACTCCGGCCTTCACAGGCCCTGACCAGGGTCTCTGGGGAAGTGGAACAAACAACACAGGCCCAGGTCTCTGCCCTGACCTCAGTGTCAGTGATGTTTTCGGTTCTCGGAAGGCTCCAACACGGAGGCAGCGCCGAAGACCGCTCCCCAGAGCCTGTGGCCTTTGAAGAAGTCCCCGTGGGTGAAGAGCTGGGGGACGCGTCACTGAATCGCAGAGAGGACGACCTGGAGGGGGACGGGGGCCTGCGTACCTCTCCGGGGAGCACCAGAGCCGGCGGCCCCTGCTGGAGCTCCACTCCGCGTTGCAGGGCGGGAACGTGCGCTTCTCCTCCCGCGCCCGCCTGCCGGCCTCTGTGCCCCGGCGGATCATGGCCTCCGCCTGGGTCAGCTCCGGGGTCGGGAGGCCGTCCTCTCCGTAGAACCTTCCTATCACCCTTCCTGCAGTGACGGGAGAGCGGAGGTCAGAGTCACAGCGGGAGGGACACACGAGCAAATGCCTCACCTCCGTGATGACGCATTGCCCAGGGTCTCGGGCTCGCAGACTAAGAACTCCGAGTCTGGGGAGGCCCCTGCTCTAGCCGGGCCCCCAAGGGCGGCGCTGCGTGTGGCCCACCCTTCCGTGCCCCACAGCGCCTGAGGCACTTGTCACACAAGCGACTGGCTGATCAGGCGACACTAGTGGCTCAATTCTTCCCAACGTTAAGTCATTTTATCCTGTGTAACTAACTACAAATAAGCCATTTGTTGAGCATTTACCCGGGCCCGGTGCTGTGCTCACACTCTGCCGCCGTTCTGCAATCCTCTTTAGCACCTATGAGAAAGGAGCTGGGGTCCCAACTCCCAGGAGAGCGGCGGAGGCTGAGTAGCTGGGGGCCCGCGAAGCTGAGCGCACACTGTCCACCCACCATCCACCCTCTTCCCACTGCTCACTCGGTCCTTTAGTGCGGCTCCAGGTCCTCCCAGAGGAGCCTGCGAGTGGGCCTTGGGCCTGTGGGCCTGAGCCAGAGCAGGCAGGTCCCCCTGGGGCGCGGACTTCCGAGTCCCGCCGTGCAGGCCCCGTCCTGGCAGCACCTGCCGAACTGAGGACAAGCAGCAGAAAGTGCTTCTCGAAGGGATGAGCTGCCCCTGCCGTGCCCCGAGGCCAGGGGCAGCTACCTGCCGCATGTCCAGCATTCGGACCACCCCTCAGGTCCCCTCATCCTGACTTCAGCTCTGCACATGTCACTTTTGTGACCTGGATTACAAGCCGCCACGTCCTTCAACTGCAGCGGATGCTTCCCTTTGCTCGCGTCTGTCCGGCGGCAAACGTCATCAGTCCGGCCTCTAAAAGACACCGCGCTTCCGCCTGCCCTGTTCCCGCTGCCCCCACCTTCCCGAACTGCGGACCCCAGCAGCGGCCACCCACCCGCTCCGGCCATCTTTGGAAAACATGAGTCACATCCTGTCACCTTTCGTGCCTGGTCTGGACCCTCCAGGGGCTTCTGAAAGCACGTGGATCAAATGCAGAATTCTTGCCAAGGCCTCCCCGCCCCCAGCCAGCCCTGCCTGCCCCCGTGTGCTGCAGGCTCCGGCTGCGCCCAGCTGCGCGTCCCCTCGGCCTGGGATGTTCTCTCCCCGGACCTCGGCCTGACTCCCTCACTCCCAGCCCCTCCCAGAGGCCTCCCCGGACCACCCGCTCTACAGGTGCCACAGACCCCCCCACCATATCTGTTTGAGTCATACACAGCCCCGTCTGGAGTTGTGTCCTCAGTTGCCTGATTTACAATACGTCTCTCCCCAGCACTCACCACAGCTCGGGAGCGAGCGCTCAGGTTGAACGTGTCCTAGAACAAGTGGAGGGCCGGGACCCTAGCCCCAGGCTTGCGGCCTAGGAGCTGGCCTGGCAGGAGCCTTTCTCCTGGAAGGCCCCTGCGAGGGGACTGGCCTGTCGTGGTGGGTTCTAGAAGGGAGACCCAAACAGAGGGCAGTAGGAGTGGAGGCAACAGAGAGTTGGAGAAGCCGCGTCTTGAGCGTGTGCTCACCAGCGGCAGGGCCCGCACGCCAGTGGCGCACCCAGAACACGAAGTACCACCTCTCATCTGCTCGTGCGGCTTGGCCGTGTGGCCGCCAGCACGGCTTCCCGTCTTCACCTCCATGCGCGCGGCACATCCCCTGACGCGCTCTGACGAAAGAGCCCCACACCGTCCCCCTCCCATAGAGCGAGCTAACAGCGTAGGGACTGCGCCAACTCATCGCTGGCCCGGTTTCCATTAGGACAGAAGCGCAGCTTATCCATAGTAGGTATTCGGATACGTGCGGGACTGTAGCTCAAATCCGTCTGAAGCTCCCGAGACCACGTCCCTCCTCCCCCCGCCCCCCCCCACGCACACACACGCACCCTCTGCAAACTCGGCTAGTTCGCTCACGTCCACAAACACATCAGTCTGCTCCCCAAATGTCGATGGCGTGTTTGGTCTGGCGCACTTTGCCCACTCTCAGGGCTCCATCCTCACTGCTCTGTGCTAGGATTTCTTCTCCTCATTAGCCAGCGATGCTTCAAACAACCTCCTGGGGAGGAGGGAGAACCCGGCCTCTTGCAGGTCCGCTGAGAGGTCAGTCCCTTCAGTGGCAGACATGCTCGTGGCCCAGGAATGACCTGGGGCAGCCTGGCCAAAAACAAAGAAGGGGTCTGCAGGCTGGGGGGACGAGAGCCAACCAGGAGTGTGGGGTGAGGGCTGGAGACAGCACATTAGACGGCAGGAAGGAGGCCTGGTCAGTCAGACGTGGAGGGAGCAGAGGACTTGGTACAAACGCCAAGGTTCTCAGAAGAGGTGACCAGGTAGTGATGACACAGCAGAGATAGAACGTCTCCAGCTGAGACCTGTTCTGGTGGTGAGGTGACACTGATGTCCCTCCGGAAGTCAGCTGTGTCCAAGCTGGGCTACAGTGAGAGGTCAGGGCTGCAGTGGATGGAAGAGGGCCCAACCGTCCCAATTTTCAGTGCTGACAAGGCCATCTGGGGTTTAGAGTCTAACATTCCTTCAGGACACCGTTAGGTGTCTGTTTGAAAGGCGATTCCCTGAAGCGTCACCAGAAGTCCAAGTGCAGCGCCCCACTCGGGCGGCTTTAACGAACGTGCGCCCAGCCGGACTTCCACGTGGGAGACCGGTCCTTCAGGATGCACACAGACTGTCTCCTTACAAGACCAAACCGATCAGTATTTGTCAAAACTGCACACAAACCAAGGTCCAAGCCTTCCTGATGGGGCGCTGCCGCCGACGCCTGGGGCGCAGTGAGGCCCCTGGAGGTGGCAGTTCAAGGGTGAGCAGGCACTCACTAGCTGTGGGGTGACAGAGGCCAAACCGAATGGCTGCATCCTCCTCTCCCAGAAGAGGGCGGGAGACCAGTGTCCCAGCCACATCCTCTGGGACTCAGTGCCACACTAACAACCAAAGCTTGAGGTGAAAAACCCAAGGGTATTTTACAGATTTTAACCTCAGGTCCAACCCCCTTAACTCTAATCCCTTTACAAAACTGCAAGACAGCTGAAGAGAATCTCCGGAAGTGGCCTGCAGAACACCTACCAACGAACTTGTAGTTCTTCTCATAGAACGAAAGCCAGTTTTGAAGTGTCAGCATCTCTGAGGAAGACAAGTCGGATACATCGTCCACCAGGCCTGCTGCAGAGTGGTCCCCCGTCACGAACGCCCTGGACGCGTCCCGGCCTGCAGGAGAGAGGGGTCCGCGTACATTCACCTGCCCGGCACCCGCACCGCCCCAACCCAAGAACCTATTTTCTGAGAAGCCTCTGAGAACCCTACTCCCCATCTCCAAGCAAAGCTCATCTCCCCCGCTCTGGGGCAGATGCTCTTTGATCTTGGACATGTATTTTGGCATTTATCACATCCTGCGTTTACCTTCAGCAGCATTAGCTGGCTTCCATGACACTATGTTCCTGGCCTTCCTCCTCCCGCTCTAGCTACTTTCCTACCAGCCTGGGGATCAACTCTTGCCTCCTTCTCTGCTGTCGACTCCTGTGGTTTCCTAACCACCTCGAAGCCCAAGATTGTCAGACTTCTCCTGAGCTCCAGACAGGTGTATCCAATAGTCAGCTCAATGTCACTTAAATGTTTCACAAACGTCACGAGTTCAGAATGCCCATATGACACTAACCAGCACCCCAGCCCAGGAAACCTGCATCTATTCGAGTATTTCCTATCTCGGTAAATGTCAATCCAGAAATGCAGTCTGAGACACCTCGTTTATCATCTCTTACATCCTTCAGCGTCTCCCTCAGGGGTTCTTCTGTCCGTGTGTCTCTGTGGCTCAGCCGGCCCCGGTGGCCACTGTCGCTCGTCCGAACCACCAGAGGAACCCCCAGCAGCTCTCTCTACGCTCGTGCTCTCTGTTTTTCAGACGACACTTACACTGGTATTTTAAACATGAATTGATGTCATTCTCTTGATTAAAGATCCTCAGTGGCTTGTGGGGCGCCTGGGTGGCTCAGTCGGTTAAACATCTGCATCTTGATTTCAGCTCAGGTCATGATCTCATGGTTCATGCGATCAGGCCCCCACATTGGGCTCCACACTGACAACGCAGGGCCTCCTTGGCATTCTGTCTCTGCCCCTCTCCTGCTCCTGCTCTCTCTCTCTCTCAAAATAAACAAAAAAACATTCTCAGGGGCTTCCTTTCATCCTAGAATAATATCCAGATTCCTTAACACAGTACTCAGGGCCACACCGGCAGCCACCCGTCCTGCCTTGCCACCGTGCGCTCTTCCCTCTCCTCTCCCCCGTTAGGTTAGGGACTCTGGTCATACAAGTGTGTTTTAACAGTCACAAAAATAATTCCTTAATTGTTTACCCAATAACTGTTTAATGTCTGTCTTTTCTAATATGCAAGTTTTATCAGGGACAGAACATACCACACTCAGTATTGATTCCCCAGTGTCTGGCAGTGCCTAATCTTTGGTAATTATCAATAAATAGTGGTTGTACAAACTCCATGCATTTATAATCAATTTTCAGTAAGTCTGTTATCGATAATTATTTTCAATAATTCAAAGGAGGAAGGAATAGTTTTTTTAATGTTTATTTCTTTATTTGGAGAGAGAAAGCGTGTGGTCACGTGTGGGGAGCTGCCAGAAGAGCTGCCAGAAGAAAAGACACGTGCCTTGACCTGCAAGGTCAGCCACCCGCACAGCTGAGCTGCTTTACCACCTTCAGCTGAGGCCTTGTTTACTTCCCAAGCCCTTCTCGTCAGCCTCTCCGGCAGCGTGCTGACGCTGCAGTCCCCGCCCTTGTTTCCTAGCAACTGACTCACGTCAGCTGCCCGCCTTCTACCCTTTATAAGACGTGAGTGGTCTCTCAATAAAGAGCGGCTTGATCGGAAACCTTGTCTTGCCTCCACTCCCTGTGCCCCCTGCCCTACCCTGTTCTCACTCCCTCCCTCAGGACCTGTGTCGACTGGCCAGCCGGCCAAAACAGTCACGCAGGGACAGGGACAGGGACCAGGAAGAGAGGGAGGGAGAGAATCCCAGCGTGGAGCCTGAGGCACAGCTAGACCTCAGGGCTGTGAGATCATGATCTAAGCTGAAATCAAGAGTTGGATACTTAACTGACTGAGCCACCTAAGTGCCCCAGGGGGAAGAACAGTCTTTTCAACAAATGGTGCTTGGACAACTGGATAGTGACATGCAGAAGAACACATCATAAATTTAACTCTAAATATAGCAATGACCTGAATGTATGAGCTAAAAGTATAAACTTTTAGAAGAAAACATGGGTATAAATCTTTGTGATCTTGGATTAGGTGATGAGACACCAAACGCACAAGCTACCAAAAAATAAATGAACTAGACCTGATAAAAAATGTAAAATTTTGTGCATTAAGCAAACCATCAAAAAATGAAACGACAACCTATGACATGGGAGACAATATTTGCAAATCATGGGTCTGGTAAGAGTCTAGTATCCAGGGTGTATAAAGAACTCTCACAACTCCATAAAAAGAGAATCCAATTAAAAATGGACAAAGAATTTGAACAGATATTTCTCCAAGAAGACATACAAATGGTCAAAAACCACAGAAAAAGTTGTTCAACATCTTTAGTTATTAAGGAAATGCAAAAAACCCGCAAAAATCCATGAACTACCACATCAAAGTCACTAAAATGACTATAATCAAAGAGACAATAGAACAGACAACAAACTTGGTGAGACTGGGAAAACCGGAAGTCTGATACACCAGTGGTGGGAGTACAGCCACCCCGGAAAACACCGTGGCGGTTTCCAGTGAAACACGAGTTACCACGTGACCCAGGAATTTGACTCTCAGGTACATTTCAAGAGAACTGAAAACATACGTCCACACACACGTGTCCATGTGTGTTCATAGCAGTGCTATTCATAATAGGCAAAAGTGGAAACAACCCAAATGTCCAACAAATTATGATCAAATACACAACATGTGGTATATAAATAGAGTATCGTTTGGTCATAAAGCAGAATGCAGTATTGACACGTGACGATACAGCCTGAATACACTTTGAAAATATTGTGCTAAGTGAAAGAAGCCAGGAAAAAAAGGCCGCCTGTCTGAGCCCCCTTCTATGAAACGTCAGGACCGAAAGTAGACAGTGGTTGCCAGAGGCTGGGGGCTAGGAAGGAGTGGGGAGTGACTGCCAGTGGCTATGGGGTTTCTTTTAGGGGGAATAAAAATGGAATTAGGTTGGGATGATGTGTGCACAGCTTTGTGACTATATGAAAAAGTAGGGCGCCTGGGTGACTCAGTTGGTTAAGCATCTGACTTCGGCTCAGGTCGTGATCTCATGGCTTGTGGGTTCGAGCCCCGTGTCAGGCTCTGTGCTGACAGCTCGGAGCCCGGAGCCTGCTTTGGATTCTGTCTCCCTCTCTCTGCCCCTTCCCCACGCTTGCCCTTGCTCTCGCTCTCTCTCCCCCTCAAAAATAAACATTAAAAAATTTTTTTTAACTACTGAATTGTTTGCTGTAAAAGGTGGATTTTATATTATGTGAATTGTATCTTTATAAAAAAATAATAAAAATATTGTCTGAATAAAGGAACATATCTGCTAGACCCTCCTAGACGGTGTGGGTGGTGGGGGACATTAATTTCTGATTCCTTGGCACCTGGCACAAAGCGGGCTGCATGGCGGTGGCCCATGAGTGGATGCTGAGTGGAGAATGGGCACGAAGGAGCTCAGTGGACAGCAGGGCGCGCTGCGAAGCAAACCATCCCAGAGATGAAAGGTTTTGTGTTACACTTGTGTATCTCACCGTGGCAGCTGCAACAGGGCGTGATGGCTGTTAAGTGAACCCTGACCCCAGTCCCAACTCCGCTGCTAGGTCACCGAGCAGGCCCTTCCTTTGCCTGGCTGTTTGAGGAGCTGGGCGCCACCCACTGACCACAGTTCCTTCTCTGTCAGCGCTTCCGTTCCTGAAGTTCTCCCTAGCGACAGGGAAGTGACTTGTATTTAAATCCCAGACGCAGCGCCCCGATTCCCCAAGACTGTGACAAATGGAAAATGCTTATGAAAGATCAGCCTAGTCACTGGCCTTAAGCTCAGCATGTTTTTTCTCCTTATCCCTCTGGGCTGGTGGTCCTGGTCAGCCCTTAGTTGTGAGGGCTGCAGGCACAGCACGCTCGTCAATCCCCTCAACCATAAAATAGCAGAATGCATTTCATTTGACAAACGTTGCAGGCCTGACGTACATGCAGCTGCTGTGAGGTGTGAAGGGCTATGAAGCTGCGTTTCTACCTCAAATCTTTAACGGAGACCAGCGCGCCTGCCCTGGAAGCGAGAACAACTCAAACCTACGTACTATTTTAGGGGAAACTCGGGGCGGAGGCAGAGAAAGGTGACTTTGCGTAGGAACACACTGAAGACGCGGCTGGAACCGGTCGGGGTACTGACGACAGGGGCTACGTCTCGCTCATCTCTGCCCTGGGCCACGCGGTATGGCCCAAAGCAGGTGGTCGGGGGGCTGCGGCCGGTGGGCGACTCAAGAGGCAGGACGCCTGCTTCTCGAACCCACGTCTCGAAGAACGGGTGGGACAGACAGGGAGGGGAGAGGCTGGGAGAGTCGGCCACCGTCCAGCTCGCACCGGGTCTGAGGAACGTGGGGAGACAAAGTTCGGTGAATGAATGAACGAACGGACGGACGGACGAGTGAGTGCACGAACGAACGACGCAGGGGCGGCTGCGGGCCCGCGTCGGAGCAGAAAACGGCGTGAGCCGCCTCGCCGATACCTGCGAAGCCGCTATAGTGGGCCCCAGGCTCGTAGTGCCTCCGGCCGGGGGACACATCGTAGACGCGCCCGAGCAACGCCAAGTAGAGGCCCGGGTCCCCGGCGCCGCCGCGGTAGCGGGCCAGCTCCTCCGGGACGAACAGCCGAAGGCCGGCGCGGCCGCCCCACCAGCCCAGCCACCGCGCCGCCGCGGCCGCCGCGGCCGCCGCGGCCAGGCCCAGCACGAGCCCCCGCGCGCCGAGCGCCGGCATCCAGACCGCCGCCCCGCCGTCCCCGACCAAGATGGCGGCGACGCAGGCGCGACGTCACCGGCGCGACGCCCTTTCGCCCCCGTCCGCGTCACCAAGGAGACAACGGAGGACCGAAGGGAAAAAGGCCGTGGCGAAAGGTCACTCCGGGGCTCCGATTACGTTAAGTCATTTCTCAGCGTGGCTGGATAACGTGGAGAGACGCCGAGAGAGTAAGCTGCGAAAGGCCTGGCCGCGCCGGTTGCCGCCCCCAACAAAAATGGCGGCAACGGCGGCTGCGGCATGACGTAAACGTTAGGCGGGACTCGCCCCTCGGAAATCCGGGCTCCGCCCTCTGCTGAAGCGGTCTTCCGCGTGCTCTCGCGGCATCTGATAGGGTCCGCTTGACGGCGCCTTTGCGACGGCAGTCCTCGCTTGGCGGCGTGGAAGCCGGAAGCTTCAGCTGCCGCCGTCGTCCCCTCCCTGTCCCCGCCCGCCGGGCGCCGCCGGAGGTTGACAGGTTGAGGCGGGGAGGCGGCGGCGGCGGCAGAGCCGGGCGCCCGAGACGGAGACCCCATGGGGAACGCTCCGAGTCACAGCAGTGAAGACGAAGCGGCCGCCGCCGGAGGCGAGGGCTGGGGCCCGCACCAGGACTGGGCCGCGGCCGCGGGCACGAGCCCCGGCCCGGGCCCCGGGGCGCCCGCGCTGCCGCCCGCCGCGGCGCTGCTGGAGCCGGCCCGGCTGCGGGAGGCGGCGGCGGCGCTGCGGCCCGCGCCGCCCTGCGAGTCTCTGGTGTCGAGGCACCACGGCGCGCTGTTGCGCTGGCTGGAAGAGCGGCTGGGCCGCGGCGAAGAGTCCGTCACCTTGGAGCAGTTCCGGGAGCTGCTGGAGGCTCGCGGCGCCGGCTGCTCGGGCGAGCAGTTCGAGGAGGTCAGGACCGGCCGGCGCCCGCGGGGCGGGGGCGGGGGCGGGGCGTTCGCCGTCTGGGGCGCGGAGGGGTGGGCAGTGCGGGCCGGGCGGAACCCCCGAGGTCCGCAGGCGCGGAGAACGGGAGCGAGGGGCGCTCGCCTTCAGCCTGTGCGCTCCGGGAGACGGCTCGCTCCTCTTTACCTTTTGTTAGAGGTGCGGAGAGACCAGGCCGTTCGTGCTTTGAAGAACTGGACAAGCCCAGATGTTTTTGCACGTAGCGGTCCAGACGTTTGTGCTGTGGCCTGACACTGAGTCGGCTGCTCTCTGGACCCTCCTTCTCAGGCTCCGGGACTGTGTGAGGAAAAGGAGGCCTTGGGACCAAGGGCGTGGCAGTGAAAGCAGAAAGCCGGTCTGTTCTGTTGTCCGGTGGGTTTTTACAGAGCACCTTCCGAATCCAGTGTGGGCACCTAACAGACGTGGGAGGAAGATGACACATAGTGGAAAATTTCACCCTCCAAAAGCCATTCTTGTCACACACAAAAACTAGCATTTCCAAAGTCCGCGTTTGTTTTCAGATAGTTGAAGAACCATGGTTTAGGCTCATTAAAACCTCCGTGTGACCTAGAGCTGATGAGAAATGTCAGGTTTCACGTAAATACTTGTCATTATACAGCCTGTGGCATAAATCACCAACGTCCTTATTAAATGATTAATAGCAAGTTGATATGGCAACAGTATTTTTTCTTCAAAGGGATCTTAGGAATCGCTTGTACGTTTCATTGTAGAGTTAAAAAGGAACTGATCCAGGGTCACCCACTGAATCATTGGCAACCTAGGACTATCTTATGTCCCACTGCCTCCTTCTTGGGACCCTATTTCTTTAACTCTACAGTATTGTAACAAAAAGATGCTTATTTTGTGAAAATGAGTAAGCGTTGTAAAATCTTCGATGTCAGTGAAGGGTGAGTATGTAATATAGCAGTAAACTGACAGGTAGTCGTAACGACATTAAAAACTGATGTACACTTTACAACCAGAAGCTTTTAAAATATTTTAAGACCGTTTCCTATGTGTGGTCAGAATTCACATACTGTGGTTTGTATGTTTTTTATATTTTCTTTTTTAAGATACCTGTCAGATCTCTCAGTTCTTGAAAACGTGATCTTATTAATTAGTGAAGGGTCTCCATGTATATATTTTCTTAATTCCAAGAGTTCACGTTTCCACTCGAGCTGTAGGTGTATTAAGAGAAAATGAACTGGTGCCAGGAAGAGCTACGCAGATCAGTTGAAGGAGTTGGCACATTTCAGAATTGTCTAGAAGGGAATGGAGGAAGACTGTATTTACTTTGAGAGCGTCTGATAGGACGCAGGTGGAGATGAAAGGAGCTCTGTAATGTAAGGTCAAGAAGTCCTCGGGGTGTGGCCCCGAGGCCACTCAAGGGCTGTGATACTCTTCATTGAGCAAATATTTGTTGGACATGTGCTGAGTGCCAGATACTTGGAAGACCGTGGAAAAAGCCAACAGTTGCCCTGAAAGAGTAGGTGGTACCGAAGGAGACTCCCATGAACTCAGCAATTAGAGGTGTGGTGAGTATTAGCCAAAGGCAAGTGTAGGGGAAAAAATAGCAAGAGTATTCAATCTCATCTAGGAAGTCAAGGAAAACTTATGTGGAGAGTAACATTTCAGCTCAGATTCGAAGGGTGAAAGTCGACCGGCATCAGAAGGGTTAACAGTGTTTCAGGCAGAGCGCATCATGTGCACCAAAGCCCAGAGAATGAAGGCTCTGCAAGGATGGTGTGAGGTATGGGACTAGACGAGACTGCTTCAGGGGACAGAAAAGCTGGTGTGCTGGTGGTTTAAATCTGTAATATTTGTAATATGCTTCATATGTGGGTCCAGGTGGGTAGTCCAGCTTTGACGTGGCGATTTCAGCCATCAAGGACCTGGCTCCGTCCGTCTTCCTGTGCTGTCCTCATCCACAGGCACCTTTACTTAGTGACCCGAATGATTCCTTCAGCTGTCACTGTGCACATTACGCCAGCAGGAAAGGGAAAGGGGACGGAGAAGACCATACCTCCTTTCTTAAGGGCAAAGTTCGTATCCCATTGGCTCAAACCCAGTAATGTGGCCACACTTAGCTGCAAGGGAGGCTGGAAAAGATTTTTATTCCATGGCTATGTATTTAGCTGAAAAATAAGGATGCAATTACTGTGAAAGAAGAGAGCATCTATCGGGTTATAATTAGTCGTCTTTGATGCACATGGCTAGGCTCCTGAATGTTGAAGGAGAGAGCAAGGCTAGAGGAGTGGGTAGGAGTCAGGCCGTGGGGAGTCCTTTGCAGCCTCTGTTAAATAGGCGTTTGGAAACTGGAGTTTTAAGGAGGGTGGTTGTGGCCGCCTTGTGGCTCTCGGTTGGAGAAGTGGAGCCAAGCAGAGCAGTGAGGAGGCCATTGTGAACAATTCTGAGAGCGTATAGGTAGTAGGAAAAGCAGTCCTGAGCTTAGGAGTGAGTAGAGGATTAGAAGTAGAAAGAAGTCAAGGCTGACCCCAGCATTACTGTTTTAAGCAGTCAGAAAGGTGATCGTGCTGTTTATTGCAACAGAAACCGTTTCAGGAAGGGATGATCTGGAGAGAAAAGAGGAGTTTGGTGCGGACACGCTGAGCCTAGTGTGTCCGTGGGGCAGCTCCGCGGAGGTGGGGCTGGACTGTTGGGTGTCTGGGTCTGGAGAGTCCCAGGAGAGCGGACTGCCTGAGAAGCCGCCGTGCTTGTTCCGATGAGGAAGTAGCCACATTGTTTCCTCCTCGTCTGCTGTGAGGTCTCTCTTTTTTTTTTCCTTTCCCTTTCAGTGACCAAAGTCAAAGAGATTATGCTTGGTGAGGACTTCAGTCCCTGCGAGGTAATCCAGGGACTTTTGAGCGTAGTTAACCCCCCCAAAGGTCCCTCAGCCGCTGTAACTACAGAAATACACAGGAAGAGAAAGCTGAGCGGCTGTGCCTTCCTGTTATGAGACACCAAGTCCCAGCGGTCCCATATGTGGCAGAAATAACCGCGAAGGAGCCGTAAGCACAGCAGTGAGAACCGGTGACTTGTAAAATGTCGCACGTTCTTATTTTATTCTTGCAAAAATCCCCGTTACCCTCTAGGGCTGCGTCCTAGTGCGAAGTGTCCGTGGAGAACTCACAAAATACATGTTGGGAGGTCTTGCCTGACACCTGTGTAACCGTCTCCCGCCTTCTCTACCGTGTGTGCAACTACTTGGTATCTGGGGACTTTGGCCAGCCGTGCAGGGCCGGTGGGCGGCAGCGGCCACCACACCGAGGAGGAGACTGAAGCCACGTAGGGCTCAGGGACTCACCTAAGGAAGGTGGGAAATTAAGTTTTGGTAGTAACGCTCAGGTGTGAGTCTTCTCTCTGACCCTGTGCCCTTTTTCCTTCAAGGACTTGCTTCTCTGTGATTATTATTCTTTAGTCTCATCATTTTCTTAAGCTTTAATTCTTGTTTTTTTTTTAATGTTTTAATGTTTGTTTACTTTTGAGAGAGAGAGAGAGAAACAGAGGCACAAGTGTAGGGGGTGGGGAAGGGCAGAGAGAGAGGGAGACACAGAATGTGAAGCAGGATCCAGGCTCCCAGCTCTCAACACAGAGCAGATGTGGGGCTCGAACTCACAGACCACGAGATCATGACCTGAGTCCAAGTCAGATGCTTAACTGACTGAGCCACCCAGGTGCCCCTCTTTCTTTGTTTTAATGTTTTCATTTATTTTTGAGAGAGTGTGAGCAGGGGAGGGGCGGAGAGAGAGGAGGACAGAGGATCCGAAGCGGACTCTGTGCTGACAGCAGCGAGCCCGATGCGGGGTTTGAACTCATGAGCTGTGAGACCATGACCTGAGTCAGACGCTCAGCCAACTGAGCCACTGAGGCCTCCCTAGCCGTAATTCTTTAAATCTCCCCTATGTGCCAAGGGAGGCCTGGCAAGGATAATTCAAATTTGAGAATAAACATTGTATATTTTTCTTGAAGTCTGTTTACCTGTATTAGATTTGGTGCGGGGACAGTTGGGGCTTGGCTTGGTACTAAACTCTGGTGACTCCCCCCTCCCCACTGGGTAGCACTCATTAGTGGAAGAAAGCAGGTCTGCTCTATGTGAAAGCTGATTCAGATTTAGAAACCTGATGAGGGGGCGCCCTGGCGGCTCAGCCGGTTAAGCATCTGACTTCAGCTCAGGTCGCGGTCTTGCAGTTCACGGGTTCGAGCTCTGCATCAAGCTCTGTGCTGACAGCTCAGAGCCTGGAGCCTGCTTCGGATTCTGTGTCTCTCTCTCTCTCTGCCCTTCCTCCACTCAAGCTCTTTCTCTCGCTCTCAAAAAAAAAAAAATTAACAATAAAGTAAAAACCTGACTGGGATACGGTCCCTGGTTGCTCTGTCCACAAGCACAGGGCGATTCCCAGAGTCAGGTATCAGCCATGTCTGTGGTTCTGTGCTTTAAAGTAAGTCTGTCCTTTGAATTCAGTATGTGGACATTTCTGTGTCTTAGTGAATTCTGCCGTTAACCTAGTGCAAGTGCATCCTGATATGCAAGACGAGCGTACGGGGGTTTATGAAACAATAACAAAATGCCTCCGTGGTGGCAGCCACAGCGATGTGGCACCTCTCCGCTTCGGGCCCGGCGGAGCAGGTTAGAGCTGGTCTGTGTTACCAGTAGGATGCTGAGAGTTTCCAGGTTTCGCGTGTTCGTTCTTTGGCTCCCAGCCTGCGTGGCCGTCTGTGTCCACCCAGGTGTCTGGCCTTCACGTTCCCACCACCTTGGTTGCTGAGGTGGTGTCCTAGAGAAGTTGCTGGAACTGTGATACAGACCAGAGTCTGAAGCATGATCATTCTGGAGTGTGACATACCTTCTCGTGTGGTAGGTGTGGTCCAGGGAGAAGGATTCTGGTCTGTTCTAGGGAGCAGTATCTAATCGACTTCTGTGCAGAAGAGTGGTAGAGTTAAAATTAAATCTCTGCGCCTGTTTGACAGAGAGATTGGAGATTACGTGGTTGTGCTCTAGGTGTGTGTTATGCCTCCAGAAAATCCCATGGAGTCTAGGGCAGGAAAGGGTGCTGAACACAGAATGACAGCGATGGCTTTAAGCTGGGGATTTGAGATGGAAAGATCTTATTTTACTAATTTGCCAAGCTGGCTTTGGTGCTTGCTTTGTGGAATTCATTGGGCTGTACCTCTGAGGGACGGGCCCGGGCTCGCAGCCAGCGCCCAGGGAGCGGCCTCCCCGTGATGCCACAGATTGAACCCGGCGCTGGCCTCGTGCTCCGGCCTGGTGTTTTATCTCAATCTGTCACCTGATAGTAACATATTTTTTGATGTTTGAGGAAACAAATATAGTTTTAGTGAAAGCTTAAAAAGGTTCTTAGTCAGTGTTGGATTTTAGAGGAAATTTAGAGAAAAGTACCGTTCGTCATTATCATGTCAGAAGTATTAGTCGGCTGCTGTAGAGCGGCCCCGAGCCCGGGGACGGCGCACACAGAATTGTGCAGATTCATGCTCTGCCCTTCCGGGACTCAGAGGGTGAGTGGCCGCACCGTAGAGGTGAAGCAGGCGGCCGGCACGGCTCGCCCTCAGCTCGGGGCCTGCAGGGACTCCCTTCTGCCCGGAAAGTCAGGCACGCAGCCCTTGCAACGGGCTGGAGGCCACCGGCTGCCCGGCCGCTGTCCGCCGCTGTCCGCCCGAGCGCCGCGCCCTGCCAGCGGCGCGCCCACCTCGTCCCGCGTGCGGACCTTGCTTCTGCCGGGTCTTCAGGATTCCCTGCCTTGGCACTGTCACCTGGTCGGCACCAAGCCTTCCTGTGACATGATTCAGATGTCTTCTGCATACTTCTGTCTCCCCCCGCCCTGGAGGCTCTTGTTTCCTGGCTGTGCATGTCGTTGGGCACTTCAGAGCGCACTGTCCGGTCTCGTTCTGCAGTGAGACTGAGCCCCCCGCCCGCAGCCCCCTCCTGCCCGTGCTGCTCCGGCGCAGGGCGCCTCCGGTCAGTGGCGGCCCTGGCTGGGGACGGGGTGGTGTGGAAGGGAATGATGCTGGCCGGTTTGCAAGTTATTCTGGCCCTGTGGGCTTTTCTGGGAGGGGGATGATGGTTGTGGCTTCCTCCTGAGAAATCCATGGCCTAAGAGAGCTGTATGGAGGAGCTCTGCTTTATCTTTCCCTGAGTCCCGCAGCGCCACTTCCCCGTTTACTGCCTCGCCGGAGAAACTTCGCTAGCTCCCCATGGCCTTCACACTCAGGTGTAAGGCTAACCTTTAGGTCTCTATACCTTTCCACCCTTCTCTCCTGGTGTTTTTAGCCAGACACGCCCATTCACAGTGTCCCATGTATGTGAGGACTTTGTCCGCTGCTCCCTCCCCCCCTGGGCTCTACCCTCAGCAGTCTTTCAGGGACCACAGAGGGCATCTAACTGTACCATGGAGTTTGGGAAAGGCTTCACCAAACCAAGGCTTGAGAGACTGGAAGAATTTGCCCGGCAAGAGAAGGAAGGGACATAGATGAATGGATAAAGCGCGTGCTGATGCATCGGAGTGAGGGAGTGGCAGGTTTGGGAATGACGCTCCTCTGGCACCTAGTCTAGAGTCTGGGTGGGGTGGTGCTTAGTGACCATTGCATGCAACTGTCCCCTCCCCTTTCCTAGGAAAGGGGTCCCTTCCGTAGTATCCTGGACAGATGTATAAAGAGTGCATTAACCGTCTCAGGGAGCTTGCTGTTTTGTAGCTTCAGACTTGGGCCGTGAGGTCAGCCTGCACGTGGGCAAATCCTGGTCCCGCCGTCCCCAAGCCGTGTGACTCACACAGCCACCCTGCGTCTCAGCTGCCCGTCCTGTATCTACCTTGTCTGGTTACCGCGAGGGTCAGATGAGTTAGTTCCTGTCGAGCGCCCAGGACGGTGCCTGGCACACGCTTGCTGTTACTGGTGTTACTTTTCTCTGTGGTTCTAGTGCTGCGCTCGGACTGACTCCTCCGTCTTCCGTGGAACAGCTCTTCCAGCACCTCACCTAGACGTGGACGCAACGCCGTCTTACGCAGGGGTAAAGCGAGGCTGTAGGTAGAGAGGTGCGCCTCTCCGCCAGCAGGTGGCAGTGCTGAGACCAGTTCCAGATCTCTGATGCAAGCGTATTTCTCCCAAATTGACCCAGGGTGCAGCCTTTGTATGGAGCCTGATGTGTGCCTTCTCCTGGCCCTTGCCCCTGTTCTGGTCTGCTGTGTGTACCGCGGTCTTGGTCCCACCGCTGGTTAAGGAGGTTAAACAGGATTGGTCTGAGCCCTGTCCTGTGTTGCCCAAGGCCAGGGCAGATGGGTGGAAAGTCCACGCCTGCCTCTGTCTGCAAGGCGGGTCAATAATGGCCTTCTAACGAGATCCAAGTAACAGTTCTGTGCACATTGCTAGGTGGAGTCTTGTTCTTGAAGCCTTTGGATCCTCACAGCAAGCTTCGAGGAAAGGAACCGAGTTTTGTCCCAGGCCTCACAGAGAAGCAGTGAGTCTGGTGCCGTGCTTGAATCCGGACTTCCTCTGCAGTCTGACTCAGTCTGACTGTGCTGCACTTGGGCGTGCCTCAGTGGTTATGCTGCGGGTGGCAGAGCCCTTGGCAGGGGTGGGGGGAGGGGGGGCCAGGAGACAGCAGGCGCGTCACCGACTGCCTGGAGATGGCTGTCGCTCCATGGGGCTGGGGGGCACTGCTCTGTCGTTAGAAAGACGGAAGCGGACTCGTTCACTTTGCACAATTAGCACCATACCTGGTGTATCCACTCAGGTTTTGGGCCCCAGATTCCAGGGCGTAGAGTTTCAAACCCCTGGAAATCTATTTAGTGGGTGTTAGTTTGCATGTTAAGTGTTAAACAGATTAGAAGAGAGTAGAGAATATCAGAGCACATTGTACCTGAGAAGAGAAAGCATTGCATCCTTTCATGAAACTTTCATGTCGATATTATGGACACGGGGTTGTGACACGAAGTGTATTTGATCTAGCGGCTCAGCCAGTGTGACTTCAGCAGCGCTGCTCTGAGGTTCTGAGGACTCTGGAGGGTCCCCCAGGCGACAGCCAGCATGGGGCTGAGACTAAAGCCGTACGACATAGAGGATGGGTTGAGGGAGACCCAGCGCCAGCGACCCGTGGGCCGTTTGGGGGCGCAGCGCTCGGGGGTGTTCCGCACGCCCGCAGGCGGTGACGGGAAGGAGGCACGTCCCCTGTCGTTCTGCGGAGGAGGGCGCTGTTGTCGGCAGAACCCGCCGGAGGCGGGAGTTTCCCATCGCGGCCGGTGTCGCAGACACACCGGAGGGGGGGGCAGGCTGCACAGGGGCGCGTGGAGATCTGTCGGTCTGTCCAGGTTGAGGGCTTGTAGAGATCGGGGGTGACCCGCTCTCTCTGCCCGCAGTATTCTCCAGTGGCCTCACGGTCGCCGTACGGTGAGATGGAGCTCCTCAGCCTAATGGGCCAGAGCTTTCCATCCTGCCCTCTGTCCGCCTCGTCACCTCGCCGCCCCGCTGCAGCCACACTGAGCACGTCATGGTCCTCCCGGTCTTCCCCGAGCTGTGTGTGTCACGCTCCGCCCCCTCTCCCTGGCACGGCTGCCCCGTCTTCCTGTGCGTGCACGTTCCTCTGTACTTGTTAAGGCTCAGCGCAAGGGTTGTTTTCTTCGTTTTCCCTGAACCCCCCCCCCCCCGGTACTTTGGCCTCTGAGTGTCTGTTAGCTCATGGCACAGTGATTCGTAGTGCGGGGTCCCAAATCATAACAGCATTCAAATCAAGGCACCATTTACTGCTACTAACCATGTAGACTTGAACAAAATACCTAACATCTCTGTTGCGCTCTAGTAACAGGGCGGTGCACCTGCAGGGCAGTTGTGGAAACCACGGCCCAGGTTAGGGCCTTCGAGCTCTGCCTGGCGCGCAGTAGGTGCTCAGTAACCGTCAGGTCCTGTAGTGGTTTCCGCTGTAACTTTGTTGTTACCGTTACCGCCCGTCACGTCGCTGCTGCTGGTCCGCGGCCTTCTCTGAGGCTGTGAGGGCAGGAGGGCAAGGCCTGGGCACGGGTCGTGGCGCCCGGCGGCCGCCGGCGGAACATGACGCGAGCGCGCAGGCGAGCCAGACTCCGCGCCCCGTGTGCGGTTCCGGGAGGACGGCCTCCGGGTGCTGGGAAAGCGCATGTTTATGTGGCGAAGCTGTCGGCCGTGCTGTTCTGATTGTTTCCTCTCACCCCAGATGTCTTTGTTTTTGTTTGTTTGAAACTTCTTTGCATTGTATTCATTAACTGTTGACAGATCAACAGAATGTATGAAAAATAGCAACAACGTCACTATTTTTATAGCCTGGCTTCTATGGAATATTTTTGTCTGTGATCAGCGCAGGAGTTGGGAAGCTGAGAGCACTGGAGACGCAGGAGGCAAGCAGGAAGCCAAGAGCTTTGGTGGCCGTAGGAGTTGGGTGCCGTCTTGAGGTTTAGAGAAAACGAGTCTCCGGTTGAAAGCTAATTCTGAGTAAACGTGAACGTGCTTTTGGGGAAGAGAGGGGCTCAAAGAGATTTTACACCCTCAGCTTCCAGACCGTTCCAGACCGCAGGGAGCCCCGGGCCTTCTCCGGGCAAAGGAAGCGGGGGGGGGGGGGTACAGTTGTGAGGAACTAAGCGCTGGAGTCTTGGCCTCCAGTACTAGCTGTGTGACCTCAGGCAAGTTACCCGACCTCTCTGTGCATCTGTAAAACAGGCGGTTAGCAGTAAGTGCCGTTGCCCTTACGAGGGATAAATGGTGTTACGCACAGTGCCTGGAGTTTAGGAGCCGCTCGGCTGTTCACTCGGAGCTTCCCGGGCCGTCTGTCCTTCCCAGCGGAACGGGCTGCGGCTGTGCGGTGCCCTCAGACCGGGAGTCCGGGCGCGGTGCCGAGGCCGGCTGGGGAGGGAGCCGCGCCCGCTGTGGCTCTCACGGCGTGGCGCCCGGGCACACGGACGCTGGGCTTCTGTTCGGTCTCCCTCCACGCCCATCGGCTCCAGTTTTTATATCAGGGTTGTGCTTCTTATTTCCCGATATTTACTAATTCCCCTCGATTTAGATTGTCGTGTTACTGTGATTAGCAGACACTTATTCTTTTGGGTCGTATTCTGCATACACTCACGTGTTTTCACGTTAGTGTGTCTGGGTCCTGTACTAATGTGGGAAGTGCCTGTATATATATATGTATTTTTTTAAGCTAGTGCGGGTCTGCTCTCTAATCTTCCTCTGTAGCCTACTTTCTTAGTCCACGGCCCTCACCTTTCCAAGTCCGTTCACGCCTGTGTCCCCCCATGTCCATATTCACATCTTTCCAGGTGTCCCAGAAATCTTATGGTGACATATCCAGTGTCTACAGAGGAGGAATATTACACGACTTAACGTTATAAAACTACTCATGCGGTCTCTCCATGCCTGAAGGAGACACTCGGAATGTTTGATGTTCCCTGCCATCGCTCACGGGGCACAGAGCCCAGGCGTCCTCTGTGCCCCTGCGCAGTCTCACTGTCCCCGAGCACCACCACCTGTCGTGCTTACGCTCCTTGACGGGTTCTCAGTTCTTGGGCTTCATCCGTCTTCTTCCCATCACAGAACACGAGTCCTCAGTTGTCCCCCCCTCCCCCCCGTCCTCGCCCACGTCCACATACCTCTCCCCCTGGCAGAATGTGTCAGCTGTGTGTCATTAGCTGTCCGTGAGTCGTGTGTGTCGCTGAGCCACGCTGAGTGCCGCGACAGCTGTCCCTTTCTTAGACATTTTCTCTCCTCTGTTAACAACTGAATTGGTCGGTGCTTTTCTTTTGCTTATTTATTTGGTCTGTCATTAACTTATTTATTTATGTTTGTTGGGTTTTTTTTGAGAGACAGAGAGAGACAGCATGGGCAGGGGAGGGGCAGAGAGAGAGGGAGACACAGAATCTGAAGCAGGCTCCAGGCTCTGAGCTAGCTGTCAGCACAGAGCCCGATGCGGGGCTCAAACCCACGAACGTGAGATGATGACCTGAGCCGAAGCCGGACGCTTAGCCGACTGAGCCCCCCAGGCGCCCCTCCTGTCATTATCTCCCGATTCTCTGCCAGTTGCCTGAGTGTCTTCTCAGGCGTCCGGGGTGTTGAGGCACGCAGCAGGGAGCCCCGGGAGGCTCCTCCTCCCCAGAGCCTCTGGCCTGCCGCCTTCTGGACACTTCAGCTGCTGTGCAGCACCCCGGGGACTCGTTCTCTCTTTCGGTTGTACCCCCTTCTTCCTCTTTCTCAACGAGGTCTTTGATCCGATGGCCACACCGTCTGGTCACGTTCTGCCGAAGGGGGCCTGAGCCCCTGGGTCCCAGACTCTTCCCGAGAGCCTTGTATGTGAGAATGTCTTCTTCCGCTGTCACAGTTGCTGGCGTTTTGGCTACATGTTGGCTTTGGGGTTCGAGAGACCGCCCCCGAACGTTGAAGGCCCAGCTCCCATCGCCCACCGGCTCCTGGTGTAACTGCTGACGCGGCCGCGGCGTCCCTTCCCGGAAGAGGGAGCTTCACTTTGCTCAGCGTCACGAGGGCTCATCCCGTGTGCCCTTTCCCACCGTGGAGGGGACGCAGCTTCTTCGGTTTCGAGCCTCGTGTCCTTCAGCTTGGGGAAGTCGTCTCCAGTTGTAACGTGTGTCGTTTCTCTCGGGGCGCGGTCTGTGCCCCTTTCTCCCGGAACTCCCCGTGTTTGGATGGTGGGCTCCCCGGCTGGCCTGGTGGTTTCCCCTTTTCTCTCCCAGTTTTCGTCATTCTGTCCTTTTGCTCTCCAATCTGGGCACCTCAGTCACCTTACCCTCCAGCCTACTGAGATTCCTCTTCCAAAATCTATTCAGATTTTCATTTTGCTGTGAAATATTCACTTTCAAGAGCTTTTAAAAACGTTCTGAATAGACTGGTTTTGATAATAGTCTCCTGTTCTTTCCCGATGACGCAGCGTCTACTTTTATTAGGTGGTGGCGGCCACCGCCCGCTCTGAATCTGCTACAGCCGCTGGGTTGTGCGCTTTCAAGGGGCGAATTTGATGGGATGTAAATTATACTTCAGCAAAGGTGGTATTAAAAATACCTTTTTTAAATGTATTTTATTTTGGGAGGCACAGAATCCGAAGCAGCTCCAGGCTCTGAGCTGTCAGCACAGAGCCCGACACGGGGCTCGAACCCACAAACCGTGAGATCATGACCTGATCCAAAGCCGGACACTTAACTGACTGAGCCACCCAGGCTCCCCTAAAAATATCTTTTTAAATATTTATATGAAGATACTATCGATAATCTACCTGCTGGTTTTGTCTTCTCCTTTTTCTCCAAGTTGCTTTTTCTGTGTTTCATATTAAGCCTTTCCTCAAACGTCCAGTGGTCCTGGGCTGCCCCCCTCGCATTAAAGAGCGGGGCACTAAAGGGGCAGGGGCTCCATGCGTCTGGCTTGCTGATGGCTGAGCCTCACTGGAAGGTGCTGGGCCCTTCCAGGGGGTGCCCTCCAGTGCCGGGGTCTCCAGGTCTGTCCTCATGGGCTTGTCCCCGGAGAAGAACCCTCCAGTGTCTGCTCTGGGGAGGGTGACACTGGCTGCTAGCACCCCGAGAGCACTGGGGCAAGGGGGAGTTTTACCAGCCTTGACCCTGTGAGCATTAGCGCCCTGTCTTCAGTACCGCACGGACCCTTTCAGCTGCGCCGGGTATTTCCTAGTCCGGAGACTCTGGACCACTCTCCCGAGGAAGTCACCCCCTCCCCCACCTCCTGCTTCGGACTGGGGTCAGGGTCTGGAATCTGTCGTGTTTGTATGTTTGTTTGTTTTAAACACAGGAAAGTAGAGACATGAGTAGAACGGACTCTCACAGACCTGTTCACCGGCCCCAGCGGCCAACTCCACCTGCTTCTCCTCCGAGTTATTTTGAAGCAAGTCTTTTCCATCCATAAATATTTCATTGATTAATCTTTCATTATGTATCTTTAAAATGTAAGAACTCTAAAAAAATAACACCATCTCACTGCACCCTTTTCCCTTAAAAAGAAACCCTCCGTGATTCCTAGGATCAGCGTCACTGCGGTCCACTTTAACTGCTTTTTGAAACGGACTTTGGGCAGCACCTACTGAGACCAGGCCCCGAGAGGGCCTTTAGGGTCCTGCGGCGTAAAGCGGCCGTGCTCTGCTTGCCTGCTCCCAGCTCAGGGGGCCTCGTTCTTGGGGATGGGTGGCTAGCAACGCACGTCCGTCTGTTTCTCAGCTTCCAAAATTGTATTGCTGTTGCGTTATGTAGTATTTTCATTTGCTTTGGGCTCAGGAGAGGACCCCTTGGTGGCGCTGTCTTAGCGGGATTTCAGGGGGGCGCAGAGGTGAGCGCACTTGGTGGGGCCCTCCTCATGGCTCCTGTGCGTTGGCCGGGAAGCCTCGAAGGCCGGGGCGGGCCTTCCTTCCCGGAGGCCTCGTCCGTCTCTGTGCCCCGTTGGCAACAGACGAGTCCATCTTCGTGATGAGCTTTTCCCTCTAACATTGATCTCATGACCTTAATTTTCGCTGGCCCTTCTTGTGACAGCCTGTTCCAGGCACCTTTCTGCATACTGAGGACCGTGGTCCTACGTTCATCCACCCAGGCAGTGTCTTCTGTCCCTCACAGTCACTTTCCTCTGATCCCTTCCATGTCTTTCCCTTTTGGTGTGGAGCTTCCATAGTAAGCTGTGGGTCTAATCAGAACAGAACAGGGCGATATTTTCTTCTTTCGAACATTGTTCTTTGATTATTATAGCCTTTGATCCTGTAAACTTTTTGTATAATCTTGTCAGGGTGAGGAAAGGCCAAGAGAATGCTGCTCTAAACCTTGTCCCCCATCCCGCATTGAATGCCCCAGGTTTCAGGCGTGAACACAGGGATTTGTCATGTTCCTCTCAAGCACTGTGTCGTGCAGAGGTCTGTGATAGCAGGAGGCGCCTCAGTCACGTAAGTCAGCGGGACCGCTGCTCCTTTCCTGATGGAGTGGAATAAGGAGAAGGTAGGAGTTTTACGGAAGGGCGAGAATGCCTTTGAAAAGAAGGTGGGAAGACTCCGGAAGTATTTCCTGGTGAGGGATGTCTGTCCGCAAGTGCACCAGCAGGAAGAGGGAGCTCGCTGACGGGGCAGAGCTGGAGAGCTGGAGCAGCCGCTGGGCGAGGAGAGTCTTGTGGAAGGTGACAGGGAACGGAGTCAGGGACACCGGGAAGGACAGGGCAGGTTAGGAGGAGGAGACGCTTTGCACTCAGATGTGCTTTCACTGCGTGGGACTCCATTCAGATGTTACTGAG
Organism: Mungos mungo; assembly: GCA_004023785.1. Lineage (NCBI taxonomy): Eukaryota > Metazoa > Chordata > Mammalia > Carnivora > Herpestidae > Mungos > Mungos mungo. The sequence goes on along the minus strand of PISW01004300.1, from coordinate 88,047 downwards.
TCCAGACAGCGGCCTGTGAGTTTGGTCATGTTTGCCCCGTTTTTCAGATCAAGGAGGTAAGGCTTTTGGAGATAAGGGACTGTGTGGTCAGTCACCTAACTGTCAGTGACAGAGCAGGGTTCAAGCCAAATCCCACACTGTACCCACTTCCCCAGACGGCCCGACACGGGCAGAGAGCAAGTGAGGACACGGCTAAAGGTTAGTGAAAACAGGGCCGCGGGGCAGATCAATAGAGTTGGGTCTTGCCTCGGAGGAGGGTTTGAGAGGAGAAAGCCTGAGGTGCTGCTGAGCCACGCCTCTGATTCGCGCTTTGTGTTGGCGCTTTGTAACCAGTTGAAAAAGGTTGCACAGGTTGCTTTCCGCGGTGATTTGGCAGAAGGGGATTAGTCTCACGGGAGAGATAGGAGGGTAACCCGGCGCGTGCGCGTGGTGACACTCCCACAGGCAGTGCGTCACTCTCCCCAGTCTCTCTGGTCTTTGAACAGTGTCAGGGACTCGCCTCGCAGCCGCACCGCCGGTGGCAACAAAGCGCGCACGGTGTGGGCCAGACGTGATCCGCTGTGCCTCTTGTGTTGCAGGCTTTCGCGCAGTTTGACGCCGAGGGCGACGGCACAGCGGACGCCGAGAGCATGCTGCAGGCCCTCCGGAGCCCCGGCGGCGCCAGCCTGCAGGGGGAGCTGAGCCACACCATCAGGCAGCTGCAGGCCTGCTCCCTCGTCCCAGGTGAGGCGCTGCCCGGCTGCTGCAGGCCGCGGGCGCTCTGCCGGCGCGGCGGTCACCTTGGCTGTCCTGGGCGCCGTAACTGGGCCGGTGAGGGCGCCGCTGAGTGGATGTGCTTCGCCCGACACGGGGCTCGATCTCATGAACCATGAATTCATGATCTGAGCCGAAATCAAGAGTCAGATGCTTAACCGACTGAGCCCCGCGGGCGCCCCTGATTGTGTAATCTGTATAGTGTTTACGTAATCTGTACACGTAACCTTTTCTCCTACCCTCATGGCAGTTAAGGGTATGCTTTGAATCATGTTTAGCTGAGCTGCGTCTTGGCATTTCCTTATTACTGCCACTTGCGCATTACCAGCACAGGGGTCACGGCGGCAGCTGTGTGCGGACACTTGGAGCAGATGTTGGGGAGGGGAGGAAGGGCGACGACCAGGGGACCCACCCAAAATAATGCGCAGTGCGCTGTGGCTGTGGGAGACCGGGGGAGGGGAGGCGGAGTTAGAAGAACTCGGGCTTCAGGGCCCAAGGTGCTTGTGTAGCAGGGCTGTAACTGGGCCTTTTTACCCAAAATGTCCTGTCAACCCCCAGCTTACAAAAATTATTTTATCACAGTCTTAGGACAAACGTTAAGCTGGACTCACCTGTCATGGGATTTGTTTCCTGGTCCCTCTTTCTGACCGAGATTGAAACTTGTCCCTGTCACCTCTCCTCGCGCTGGTGCTCAGTGTGTGCCAGACCCGCTGCCCGTTTCCGCGCATGGAAGAACGTTCCCACTCAGAGTCTGTCTCCTTTCCCCGAGGGTCCTGAGCACGTGGCTGTGGCGGCAGCGCTGCCAGCCCGTGAGGGAGGCGTGCTGTGCCGTCTGCCCAGCGCGCGGGCTGCACAGGGAGGCCGGGGACCCGGCTCTGGGGTCTGGGTGGAGGGCGCAGCCGAGTGCGCTGCTTCCAGCACATAAATTCCTGTCAGCCTCATGTTTTCACTTAAAAATGAATGTGAAGTTTCATTCCTGAACGTAACCTGTTTGTTTGGGGGTTTTACTTTATTACTTATTTAAAAAAATGTTTTTTGTTGTTGTTTAGTTTTGAGAGAGTGCATGAGCAGGGGAGGCAAGGGACAGAAAGAGAGGGAGACACAGAATCTGAAGCAGGCTCCAGGCCCTGAGCTGTCAGCACAGAGCCCGACACGGGGCTTGAACCCATGAACCATGAGATCATGACCAAAGCCGAAGTCAGCCACTTAACCAACTGAGCCTCCCAGGCGCCCCTGACCTGTTTGTTTTACACATTCAGTGATTTCTCCTAAGACTTGGGGGTTTGCTCCCGGTGCCGCACACATGGGGTGTTTGGTTTGTGAAAATTCATTACAAGTAAGGACACTGTAATATAGGTACTTTTGGTCAAGTCTGTTGTGATTCATTAGAAAGTAAAAAGGGAGGAAATTTCCCCCGACCCTACGAAAAGCTGAGCCCTGGGAAAAGCTGCTGTGTTTATCCTCTCTCCACTTATTACTGGGTTATGGCCCTCAGTTCAGGGCATAGCATTGTAGGTTATGAAGACCATGAAAGGATGTTAAACAGGGGTAGACATTGTGTGTTTTGTGTGTTTGTAAGATTGCTTGTTTTTTTTTTAATTTTGAGAGACAGAGCAGCGCAAGCAGGGAAGGGTCAGAGAGAGAGGGAGACACAGAATCTGAAGCAGCTCCAGGCTCCGAGCTGTCAGCACAGAGCCTGACGTGGGGCTGGAACCCACGAACTGTGAGATCATGACCTTGAGCCGAAGCTGGACACTTAACCGACTGAGCCACCCAGGCGCCCGGTAGATTGCTTGGGATAATGCCAGACAGGGGACGGCCAGGAGAGCCGCTCAGGAAATCTGGGCCGGTCAGTATGAACGGGGGATGCTGAGGCCCGAGGGATGGGCAGAGTGGGGGGCAGACTCCAGGGAGCCGCGCTGGAGTGCTGGCAGGAGCCCTGGGGGCCACAGCCTGCCCGCCAAGAAATGCCAGTGGGAATGGTGGTCAGGGCAGTGGCCGCACCATCACCGTCACAGTGTCCTGTAGTTTAGCAGAAAAGCAGTTACTCTCTTACCCCCGGACACAACAAACTTTATTCTTAGTGTACATTCTGTATATGAAACACGTTTAAAAACTTCTGGTTAGTGTTTCAGTGCTTACACAATTTTAAAGCTTGGATTAAAACAAATAATACTTATTCTAAGTCTTCTAAAGTTTTATTAAACAACAGGAAATTTTTTATAAAGATTTTATTTTTAAGTAATCTCTATACCCAACCTGCGGCTCGAACTCAACCCCAAGGTGAAGAGTCATGTGCTCCACCAGCTGAGCCGGCCGGGCTCCTGTGAAATTAATTTTTAAGTTGAGATCACCACTGGTTCGTTTCTTAAAAGTTGCTTAGATTCTTAAATGATTGAAGCTGAAACTGTCAGTGACGACCTGCAGCGGCAGCGGCCCACTCAGTTCGGGCGGGCCGCCAGGCGGGCTGTCGGGCTCTGTTGTGGCGCGCCCCTCAGAACGCCCAGACTGGGGGCCCCTGCGCGGCTCAGTCGGTTAAGCCTCTGGCCTCGGCTCAGGCCATGATCTCACAGTCGTGGGTTCGAGCCCCGTGTCGGGCTCTGTGCTGACAGCTCGGAGCCTGGAGCCTGCTTCGGATTTTGTGTGTGTGTCTCTCTCTGCCCCTCCCTGCTCCTGCTCTGTCTCTCTCTGTCTTAAAAATAAATAAAACATTAAAAAAAAAACCCACCCAAACTGGGTTTTGTCTGCCTAGGTTTCATAGACATATTTTCAGAGTCCAAGGAGGGCCTGGGTGTTCATGCGTCACTGATCCTGCGTTTCCTGCACCGCAATCGGCTCTCCGGCATGGCCGTCCCCTGCCCCATGTTGGACCACTGCAATAACATGTGCTCCATGCGGACCTCAGTTCTGAAGGAGTCCCTGGACCAGCTGGTGCAGAAGGAGAAAGGTACGTGTGCGCGCCTGGTGGGGGCTCGGGAACGTGCGCTCTCGTTTCTTCCAGGAGCGCTGTGCGCCAGCCCTCCCTGCCTTCACTGCTGGAAACGAGAACAGCAGCCAGTCTGTAGCATAAGAATATGGTCTGCTGGCTTTCTCGGTCTCCGCTGCTGCCTGCCTGCCTGCCCTCCTTCCTTCCTTCCTTCCCGCACAACTGGCTTCTCATCCAGGTCTCTGCTCAGATGTGACCTCAGCAAGGGCTTTCCTCATTACCCCGTCTAACTTAACGCCCTCAGCCCTACCATTCCCCACCTTCTGGTCGCCATCACCTTTGTAGATTTAATGGTCTAGAGGACACTTACTATTTGAAGTTGCAGCATTACTATTTCTTTGCATTTTGTCTGCCTTGTTCGTGTCATGATCTTTAGCACCGGGACTGTGGCTGCCACGTCGTAGGGACTCTGAGTAGTAGTTGAATAAATGAAGAAGGCCACCCCAGAAGCCCTCAGTGGCGCTGGTAGAGCGATGGTGTGAATAGACAGGTCTGTGGGTCATGACAGTGTCCTGAAGTGGGCCGGGGCACGCGCCAGAGTATCGTGCCAGGACAGCGGGCACTCCTCTCCACGGGGTAGAGGGGTGTATCGGTCATCAGCTGGGGGCAGGGCACCTGGCCAGCCATTTGGAGAAATAAAACTAGATTCTAATCCATCCCATTCCCTGGAACATATCTCGGGCAGATCAAACAGTTCAGCTGTAGAGAAGCCGTCAAGTGCTGGAAGAGAGCAGTCCTGCCCTGCACGACGCCCGGCATGGGGCACCGCACTGAGCAAGATGTGAAACTCAAACCAGGAGAGTCTCATACGTTAGACTTTGTGCAGATTTAAAGTTCCGTACAGCAGAAAATATAAGCCGAGTCCAGAGACGAATGATACTCAGGGAATAAAGATCTATTTTGTAGCATAATGACAGACTTAATTTTTTACTGACTGGCCATGGGCAGTTCCTTAACTCTCTGTGCCTTAGACTCCTCTTCTCTAAACTGAACTAGGTCACAGTGTGTATAGAAAAGTGCCTGGCTCACAGTGAACACTCAGTAAACATCACCTGGGGGGGGGTGCACGCGCACGCACACACGCGTGAGCACGTCGTATAACATACAGACTGGTAAGACGTGTGCCCCACAGAAAAAAGATGAGGGGAGGACCAGGCCTCACCCAGAAACCCAAGGGGCTTACAAACTAGTGGGTTGAAAGTCTCTCGCAGAAGGAAGGGAACGTAAGTTCAGGCGGTAAGAGACCGCCTTCTGCTCTTAGCGTGGTCTTGGAAAGGGTCCGTGCTCTAAGCATTTTCCTGCAGGGGCTCGGGGAGCAACCCTTGGCCAGGTCCTGCTTCATGTTGGTTCTCCAGAAGGAAGTTTTAAGGAACGCTTATTTTTTAAGGACCAAGGTACCAAGCATGTTTGTGTTGGGTGTTTGAAATGACCCTTTTTTCCCTTTGTGAGAGGGATCTCCTGTGACAGAAGCTGATTCTCCCCGCAGAAAGCCCTGGCGATCTAGCTCGGAGCCCGGAGATGGATAAACTCAAGTCGGTGGCGAAGTGCTACGCTTACATCGAGACGTCCTCCAACCCCGCGGACATCGACAAGATGACGAGTGGGGACACCTCGTCCTACTGGCAGTCGGACGGCAGCGCCCGCTCCCACTGGATTCGGTGGGTGGGGCCGCAGCGCTGCTACGGGACGCACCGCCCCCCCCATCAGTGTGCTCCGGAGTTCTCCGTGCTCTAGGAGTCAAGTTCAGGGGATTCTGTGATGCTGCCAGGCTCATCTGTCCGTAAACACGGATAACCCTTTGCTTGGAATTTGGGGAAGAAAATCGTTTTTGACTACTATTTTGTGATACTGATTTCAGATCTTTTCCCCTAGTTTCTCAGGAAAATTAATACCCCGAGGGGCATGTGCTTAGATGCATTTTTATATTTTAAGATCCTCTGTGTGCATTAAGCCTCTAGGGGCAATGGATGGGAGAGCAAGGCCCCCGGGCTGGAACTGACGACCCTCAGCCGAGACGCTTCTGGTTCGGAAGCTGCCGTCGGAGGGTCCCCTGTCTCTTCAGAGCACAGGCTCACTTCGGATGGTGGAATAGAAATGGTCGTCTTGTTTTCTCCTAGAGAGCATACACGACCTTTAGCCGTCTAACTTATCGTGAGGGGGTGTATTCAGTTCAGAATCTGTTTCTCAGGTAAAGTGGTGTTTTTTAGGATCTTCATATTGTACTTTCCTGCTTGTATTAATAGCTTAGGAGGAAACGTAAGATTAATCTTGAGCTGAAAGGAGTTTTCGAGATGTGGGAAGCTCATAAGGACTTTGAAACTAATAGCATTTCAGGTTGGTTGCTTTTAGAAAGTGAGTCTCTGGTGACATCAGATGCAAGCTCCTGGAGGGGGACGTGCGGGTGCCGTCGGCCCCTCGCACGAGCACCTGCAGTCACTGCTCCCTGTGTTTCCAGCCTGAAGCTGAAGCCGGATGTCGTGCTGAGACACCTGTCCATTGCGGTGGCTGCCACCGACCAGAGCTACATGCCGCAGCAGGTGACCGTGGCCGTGGGGAGGAATGCCGGCGAGCTGCAGGACGTCCGCGATGTGCACATCCCCAGCAACGTCACCGGCTACGTGACGCTGCTGGAAAACGCCAACATCAGCCAGCTCTGTGAGTCGGCGTGCGCCCTGCCCTTCTGATTCAGGGGTGCGGCCGGGGAGGAGGGGATGGTTCTTAGTGGGAAGACTTCAAAAATGGAGAAACCATTACATTTCTTTGTAGGTTTGATTAGCGACTCGTGATGCGCGTGGGAGTAGCCATTATTTCATCTATTTGGTGTTTTTAAAAGTTATATGAGCCTTTTTTAATTAAAAATATTGTTTCCTTATTGGAAAATTAGAAAATATAAACAAATATTACTCAAAATTCCACTACCCAGGGATAATCACTGTGAATATGTTAGTGTGGAACCTTCCAGATCTTTTCGTGTGTATGTGTGTGTGCCTGTGTACATGCATGTGTTTACACGCGCACACGTTTTAGAAAGAAAGCGCAGGGCTGTGTGCGCGCGCTTATGAGAGCGGCAGTGCTCTTTCCGCTGCCGTGTGGCCCTTCAGCACCTTGTCCTGCCGTGTTCTTCCACAACTTCATTTAGCGTTGTGAGAGTTTGCCTTCATTTTAACCAGTTCTTTATTCTTGGACATTTAGATCATTTCCATTTTTATACTATTATAACCTTGCTTCATGCCTAGGATTTTGGAAATAATCACAATTCTGTGATTTCTTTCCAGGCTTTTTTCATTCAGGGACCGGAACGCTTCATGCTTTGTCTCGTTTCTTCTAATGCTCTCCTGGGCCCAAAGAGGCGTTCGTACTTGGCTCAGAGGCCCCGAGGCCCGGGGAGGCAGAGGGTCTGGGTCTCGTCCGTAGGCACGGCGGTAGTTCAGCTCCTGCAGCCGACGCTGCCTGCCTCTCACTGTGACGGGCCTCTCCCTAGGTTGTGTCCCTTTTAACTTCTCACCTCCTCCTCCTCTCCAGCCCAGATCAGAAATTGTGACATCTCTTAAAAGTGAGTCATGCCTGCGTCCTCTCCTTGGACTTGATTATCAAAACTAAATTCTCACAACTGCTGTGAGCCAGCTCCTGTTTATAAGTCAGTCAAAATTTCAGAACCCTCGCTGTAGAAATTTTCTTACCGTGGATTTAGTCAGGATTTTAAAAATTACCTTTGTGTTAGTTTTCAAGACACGTAAATGCCTAAGAAACTTTGTGATGGAAAGATTTAAGCCATCTTTAAATTTACACATTTGTCTTATGACTCTTTAATTTGGTTGATGCTTTTTTGATGAGTTTATTATAGGCCAGCTCCGTGGTACACGTTACTTATTATTGGTGTCAGAGTACATTGCAGGAATTTCTTTTCAAAATGGGAATTGCCGTTTTGCTTTAGTTGGGAGCCTAGCATTTGCTGAACTGAGGAACTTAATCCAATACTGAATTTGTTGTTTGCGCTTGACAGATGTCCAGATTAACATAAAACGTTGTCTTAGCGACGGATGTGACACTAGAATTCATGGTCTGAGGGCTGTTGGCTTTCAGAGAGTTAAGAAGTCTGGGGTCTCAGTGTCAGATGCTTCTGCGATCTGGTACTGGTCTCTGCTGACATCCCTGGTGACGGCGTCCATGGAGACAAATCCCGCCTTCGTCCAGACAGTGCTGCTCAACACTCAGTAAGTCGCCCTCTCTGCTTCCCACCCTGCCGAGGGGCCCCGTCGTGCCCTCCCCCTGCAGAGCATGCACTCAGCAGCCGCCAGTCCCTGCGGCTCAGTCAGCAGCTCCGCCCCGGGCGCCCCGTGTCGGCTGTTGGTGCCGTCGGCGGCAGGCGCGCTGCTCCTTACCCTTCGGGGGCAGTTGCTCACCTGTATGGAGCGCTTTAGATCAGATAAGTGCCTTCAGGTGCTGTGTATCATTTACCTCCTCGTATTGTGAAATGTACACATGAAACTTCTCCCCACGTCACAGGGGAGGACCCCGTGATGCTCCCTGTGGCCCATCGCTGGGCAGGGATGCGTCGGTTTGGGTCTAGGCCTTTGGACTCCAGTTTGAGGGCACTTTTTTTTTACTCCCGAGGGAAATCTTTTCAAGGATACTAAATGAATCCATTTTTAAATGTAGAGCACCTTTGAATATTAAAATGAAAAAAGTAAAGGTAAATTAATATTGAATTAAAAGTTCAAATTAGACAATTAAAATTTAATTAAATTTAAATTTAAAAAGTTTAAAACCTAAAAAATTAAAAGAAAAAAAGCCGTTAGGGCAAAAAGACCCAGTGGTAACACACAAGACAGAAAGTAGGGAGATGCAGCCTTAGAAGCGGTGGGGTCACAGCCACGGGCGTTTGAGTTCCGCAGCTGCCAGATGGCTGAGGGGTCTCTCTAGATGTGTTCCGAGATCGTCACTGCTGTCAAATGAAACTCCTCAGCCGCTGACCCTGCAGGTAGTGCCGGGTACGAAGGGAAGTATTTGGCAACACTTCTGTCTTGCTTCCTGTTTGAAAATTAAAACAGAAATGATCCGTCACTTAGAGGAATTTCAAGGACAGTGCAAAGGACTGTTATGTCGTTCTGAGCCGTCAGAGAGGGATCTGCAAGCCCGTGCCCCACTGTCCCTGAGTACGTTGGGGTGTGCTCCCGCGAGGAAGGCCGCCATGCGGCCACGGTCAGGCCCAGGGGCTGTCGGACGTGCGGCGCTCTTGGCGAGCCCTCGGGTCCCGTTCCGGCCTTGTGACATGGCCCAGCGACGCCCTGAGTGGCCCAGGGATCCGAGCCAGAATCATGCTTTGTTCTGTTGTCGTGTCTCCTCGTCTCCTTCAGCGTGGACGGGTTCCTCAGTCTTCCCTTGACTCTGTGACAATTAGAGGTCAGTTACTTGCAAGAGTGTCGTTCAGTTTTGGTTTGTTTGATGTCTCATCATTGAACGTAGGTGTTGGATCTTCAGCAGGAGGGTCACAGAAGCAATGCTGCTCTCCGGTTTCACCCCGTAAGCTGCGGGCCGCCTTAGATTGTCCCGTTACTGGTGCTGTCTGTGTTAGCTTCGATCCCCGGATGGAAGTGGGGTCTCTTAGAGTTTCCGTTGTAAAGTCCCTTTGTAGAAGTGGAAGGTAAAAGTCCCTTTTCCCCCTGGTGATTAGTTAGGTGTTCTGTGAGGAGGTGCTCTGAGACCAAGTACCCCCTCCCTCCTCAAACTTGGTATTGGTGTGGACTCCCGAGTCTTACGTCATTCACTGGATTGTAATTCATCACAGTGTGATGTTCGGATTGGCCCAGGCTTGGCCTATGGGGACCCCTTTAGTCTGGTTCATGGGGCCATTTGACGTGTCTTATTAACTTGGAACACTTCCTTACTTTCTAGAACAACAAAATACTCCAGGCCTGGCTTGAATTCAAGCTCCTTGCCTTAGTCCTACACTGAGACATTTTTTTCTGCAGAATCATTGTCGCTTTTAGTGGAGAACGTAGAAAGTGAGCACGCAAGGGACACCTGGGTGGCGTGGTCAGTTAAGTGTCCAACTCTTGATCTCGGCTCAGGTCGTCATCTCACAGTTTGTGGGTTCATCTGTGCTGATCGTGTGGAACCTGCTTGGGGTTCTGTCTCTCCCCACTCTCCGCCTCCCCTGCTGTGTGAACACACACGTGCGTGCGCGCTCTCTCTCAAAATAAATACACACAAAAATTAAAAAAAGAAAAAGGGGCACCTGGGTGGCTCAGTTGAGCATCTGACTTTGGCTCAGGTCATAATCTCATGGTTTGTGGCTTCAAGCCCCTTATTGGTCTCTATGCTGACAGCTCGGAGGCTGGAGCCTGCTTCTGATTCTGTGTGTCTGTGTCTCCCTCTCTCTCTGCCCCTTCCTCGCCCGAACTCTGCCTCTCTCGAAAATAAACATTAAAAAAACTTTTTTAAAGAAAAGGAACAAGAAAGCGAGCAGGTGGGGTGTGACTTCTCTCCCCCACCTCCGCTTACAGATGACACCCGGCGCTCAGGCTAGTGCGTGCCCTCCAGAACGCCCCTCTCCCATGCGGCCCTCTGCCCCCTCCCCACCTCCCCCGCCCCCACCGTCAACCCTCAGTTTGTTCTCTGCGCTTATGGTTTCTTATGGTTTGCCTCCATCTCTGTTTTTATCTTATTTTTCCTTCCCTTTCCCTGTGTTCATCTGTTTTGTTTTTTAAATTCCACATATGTGTGAAATCATGATATTTATCTTTCTCTGACTTGCTCGCTTAGCATAATACATTCTCATTCCACCCACGTTGTTGCAAATGGCAAGATTTCGAGGAATGGATATATTTAAAGTTTATATTTCTAAGAAGTTGTAATAATCTGCAATTACATTTTCACTCCTAATGTTTAAATGCCAGTGATCTAAAATTACTATGAAATTTTTTGGGGAAAAAAATCAGTGAAAATCAATGAGGAAAAATAGAGCAGAGAGTCTGCTTGTGCTGCGTGCTCTCGTGTGCCTGGGGTCTCGTTGGCCTCCTGCGTCTGCAGCTCCGTGTAGGGAGAGGAAGGGAGAAGAGGGCGCAGTGGGAGCTGACGTGATATCAGCCTTTCTGTGTTGTGTCTGTTTCGAAACGTGGAATAAGACTGTTTCGGGGATTCTCACTGCTGTTACCTTAAGAGGACGGTCAGTTGTAGAGTCTCGGTTATGTTTTGCACACCTTCAAGTCACACCCCCGGCGCAGTTGCTGGCACAGAGTAGGACCCAGTAGTTTTGGGGGGTATCAGTGTCGGATGACTACTGGTCTGGAGGAGACAGAGCTTCGGGGGGATTCAGAAAGATGAATGTAAGTGGAGACGAGAAAAGAGGCGCATGGAGGCAGGCGTGAAGGTAGACAGGCTGGCATAGCGTATGTTAGAAACAGGCAGGACTGGAAGCGGTGACAGGTGCTGATACGTGCAGGAGAAAAGAAGATTCACGGCATGGCTATAGATACTGTAGACCCTAAGAGTGGACGTATAGCAGCCTTTTCCTGGGCCCCCAGCTGCTCTGCCTCTGGGGCCATGCTTTCTGAGAAGGCCCTGTGTCTTTGCCCTCTGCATAAAATGAATACTAGATCCCCAGGAGCGGTATAGGCCTTTGCAGAGGGCAAGGGAACTCTTGAAAGAACTGAAAAAGAGAGAAACCCCGTGACGGTCCCGGCACCATGACTCGGGGGCAGCTGGCGACATGCCGTGTGTCAGGCCCCCCGCGGGGTGAGGGATTAATCCAGACGAGCCTCTACCTGCTGCTAGTGAGCCAGTGCGACCGCCGGGCGGGTTCTCACTCTCCACCTCCCCCTTTCAGGAAGGCGCTGCAGCACATGCCTCCGCTTTCCCTTTCCCCAGGATCTACGGATGTCTCGGCTTTCCTGTCTCCCAACGTTCTGGAAGAGGTGGACAGCTTCCTCATAAGGATAACTAGGTAAAGTCGGGGTTGATGAGGTGGGGCTTGTAGGGTATAGACAGCTTATATGCTTGTTAAGTTTTCCTTTAAAAAATGTTTCAAGTTTTTAAAGATTACCATTAAGATGGCTCATGTTCATGGTCGAAGAAACAAATGACATACTCACTCACCCATCTAAACCCCATTATCTAGTGATGCCACCTGACCTCAGGCGGTGGGGGTGGGGCGGAGGGTTCTCTGCTGCAGCCACAGCCCGTGTGCTACAGTCCCAGGCGCGGTGGCCTCGGGCGGCATCCGCTCACCTCTCTGCACAGCTGCTGGCCCACGGGCCGGCCAAGGCCCCGCAGTAGCTTGTTGCAGGTCTTGCTTACCCTGGCATGCTAGGTCTTCTCACCGTGTCTCTCTCAAAAATAAATAAATAAACGTTAAAAAAAAAAAAAAGTTTCTATGTTTCTATGTAACGTATCTAAAATGACCAGAAGCGTGCGGTGGTGTACATCTAAAATGCCTGTTGGTGCTTGGAGGCGTGAGCTCTCGACCCAGACCCTCCCCGGCCACCGCTCTGAGCAGCAGAGGCTTACTGTAGCACCTTCGTTGTTTGTGGTTGGTTTATTTATTTATTTTTAATTTGACTTATTTATTTTAATAGCTTATTGTCAAACTGGCTTCCATATAATAACACCCAGTGCTTCTCCCCACAAGTGCCCCCCACCATGACCATCACCCCCTCCCTCCCTCCCCCTCCCCCTTCAGTCCGTGGTTCGTGTTCGGTATTCAGGGGACCATGGGGAGAGGAAGGGGGAAAGAGCTGGGGAGAGTGAGGGACACAGATCAAGGGAGACTACTGAAATCTGTTGGTTTATTTTTTGATTTATCAAGTTTGATTTGTTCAAATTGATATTGTTAGTATTATTTAATACTTACAGATTAAGGAGACAGAGGTGAGGATTTAGTTTCCTGGTCCTCTGCGTTGATTTAATTCTTTAGATTATCTTGAGAATTTTGAGAAAGTATTTCTGATAAACGTATAGAAAGCATGCAGTAGGTTGATTTTACTTTTGGTGGTCAGCTATGTGGGGTCTGGGCTACCTTGATTTTCTCACGTCTTTAAGAAATGAAAAGTTTTTTTTGTTCTTTGTTCGTAGCTGCTGTTCGACTCCAGAGGTGGAGCTGACTCTTCTGGCTTTCGCGCTCGCAAGGGGAAGCGTCGCCAAGGTGCTGAGCTCTCTGAGTGCCATCACTGACCACCTGGACACACGCTACGACGCCTCGTCCCTCGTCTCCTCCATGGCCTCGGTCAGGCAGAACTTGCTTCTTAAGTACGGTACGCACCGCAGGCGGGGCGGACGAGGCAGAGATCCGTCGTTGCCGAGGGGCGCCTGGGGGCTCGGTCGGCTGAGCGTCCGACTCTTGATTTCGGCTCAGGTGTTGCTCCCACAGGGTCGTGGGATTGACCTCTCCATCAGTTCTTGGGACTCTTTCTCTCCATCTCTCTGTGCCCCGCTTGTGCTCACTCTCTCTCTCTAACGAAAACCATCATTAACGTGGGACTTCTGGCATCTCATGCCCTCAGGTAGTTTGTGGACCAGGTCACCGTGGTTACGCTGTGACTTCCGGATGAACGCATACCCCCTGCTACTGGAGAAGGGGCGTGTGGGCTCGTGTTGGCGGCATCAGGAGAGGGCCTGAGGGTCCCCTGGGCTGTACTCCCAGGACTTACTGGCCTGTGGTGGCCTTTTGCCCACAGCCGTCTTCAGTGAGGCACAGGGAGTCTCCGTGTGTAGACCACAGAGTGGTTGGAGGGTCGCCCCTGTGGAGCGCGAGGAGAGAACCGGCCCGTCTCGGACTGCATCCCTCTGCCCCGTGCGAGCAGACGCCTGCCACCGCGCTTCCCACCTGGGCCCGTGACCCCCGCCCGCCAGCTGCCGCAGGGCGAGGCTCCCGGCTCTTCCCAGCCAGGGTGTGAGGGGCAGCCTCCCGGCCGGCCCAGCCTCTAGCGCTGCAGTCCCCCGCCCCACAGTCCTGGGGGCACACTGTGGGTGCTGTCTCTGCCACATTTGTACCTTTGCCACCGTGCAACCTAATAGTTTATTTTATGTTTGATTTTTAAGGTCAGATAATTGATGGGTTATAAATCCACTTTCCCCCTCAATTCGAAAAGGTCATTTTTTGGTGGGGGAGGGGGCGCATAGCTGCACGGCTGGATGGGAGGGACACGTGTGTGAGAACTGCTCTGCAGGACGCTTTCCAGCTCAGATGAGCAGCAGTTTAGGCAGGGCGCCCTGGCTGGGTGACACGTGAGGGAACGTTTGGTGCCGGCGGCGTCTAGTTCTGGGTTGGAGACAGGTTAGTGGGTATTCAGCATCATTAACACAAGGGGAAAAGGAACAACTTTCAGGTCATCATGGCAAGTGGTGATTTTTATAATTCTTAAAATTGTCAAAATTTGCCTGCAGGTGTATTAAAGAAACAAAACCCCAAACCGCAAGATATTATTTACATATTTAAATTCGATTACAATAAAATTAAAAATTGGCTCCGAAACCCTATCTTAGGAATCCCTCTTCCAAGTATGTTGAATGTATGCGGTTCATCTGTCTTGTCACGTGCTTCGTTTCTGACTAGTGCTTATCTAGAGACTTCTTGGAATCATGTAGGGACATAAAGCTGTACTTGGTCTCTTTCAGGAAAGTGTAACTTCTGTCCAGTATCGCTTCTCTGCTGTAGTTTTTCAAGAGGTACATTCTTAGTCAGCTGCGTGGTGGCCCTAGACGCTCCATTTCCACTGACGTGCCTGCTAGTCTTTATTTTTTTCCTAGTGCCGGCTTACAGCTCTTGTTCTCTGCTTTTCTTTGATCAGGTAAACCTCTCCAGTTGACCCTTCAGGCCTGTGATGTCAAAGGCAAGGAAGAGAAATCAGGGCCTGAAAACCTCCTCGTCGAGCCGTGGACTAGAGACGGTGAGTGGAGGGTCTGTCCGTGTGTGAGACGCGTGCGGGGCCCTGGGAGGCTCAGCACCCCCAGGCTGCACACTGGGCTCACCCCCGCTGGGCAGCGGGCCCAGAGCATTGGTGTGCCTGCGTTACCGCAGCCCTGTGGTCGGCTAGGGGCTGATGGCTTGTGAGAGTTTCAGAGTCCTTGAGAGCCTTGAGTTTTGAAAAGCAAGGATGCTCTGTTTTGGAACATAAACAGTTAGCGTTTCTAAGTTCAGATTATTTTTATACCATGTTATCTGAAAGCAGTAAGAGCGTCAGCAGATCTGAGGCATGGTATTACTGAAATCATAATTTAAGGAGAAGGGTATTTCTCAGTATGGCTCACGTGGCGTCCGGAGTATCTGGAAGGAAGCCTCGCTCCTTCCCTGGCGCTGGCGTGGCGGCGGCTGGCGCGCTCTCGCACGCGGCGGCGGGCGCTCGTCCTCGTCCGGGGTGCTGGTGCGTGGCTTCCTCATCCGTCCCGCTGGCCAGCCAGGCCGGCCTCTGCACGTGTCCCTCTGGCGCTCACTGTGCTGCTTAGAGCCTCGCCTGTTCGGTCAGGGAAGGGGATGTTCTGGCAGTTATCAAATGAGTTAACAAATGAGTCCGTCATCGTAACTTCAGCGTTTCCCTTTTGCAGGGTTTCTTACAGAGACTGGAAAAACCAGAGCAAGTACTATATTTTCTACAGGAACCGAGTCTGCCTTCCAAGTTACACAGATCAGAATTATGGTAATTCCCATGGTGCCTTCTTTACGCAGTGTTAACTACTGTTTTAAAGATAGGACTGTGCGGGACACCTGGGTGGCTCAGTCGGTTAATCTTACAGTTCATGGGTTCGAGTCCTGCGTTGGGCTCTGTGCTGACAGCTTAGAGCCTGGAGCTTGCTTTGGATTCTGTGTCTCTTTCTCTCTGCCCCTCCCCTCCTCATGCCTTGTCTGTCTGTGTGTCTCTCTCTCAAAAATAAATAAACATTAAAGCATTTTTTTTAATAGGATTCTGCTTCCGAGGTCTGTGACACTGGGTTTTCATCAACTATTTAACACTTGCTCTGCAAGCCCGTAGCGGAGGACAGGGACACAGAGATGAGTAGACTGTTGTCTGGGAAGGTGTGAGCGTAAGGACTGAGAAAGATACAGAATCCTTCCTTAGGAAGCAGCTTGTTTTTTACTCTTCCAGATCTTAACGTATTCGAAAATATGTTCATATTTTGTTGGTTTGATTTTACTTTAAGCTGTTTGATTTCAACCGTATTACTGGGAAACAAAGCAGCCGCAGGACTTTTGCACCTTCAGCGCACTTCATCTAGATATCTGTTTCCAGGTTCGACGTGGTGGCATCGGCGCCCAGTGTGGGTTGGTGTTTGCCTACAACTCATCTTCTGAGAAATTTCACGCGGAAGAACACTTCAAAAGGTTTGAAAAATATGACAAATGGAAGCTCCAGGAATTCAGGCAATTTGTAAAAAGCAGGTAGGAACAGAATAAAAATCCTTGTAGTTAATAAGACTGCATGCGTTCTCTTACTGGTAAAATACGCTTTTATGTCTTTATAGTTGAGGTGCCCCTAACCCATCCTCTGTGGCTGTGAGCATTCATTGCTTTCTAGCAGCATCTATGAAGACCTGTTTTATTTTGTTCATAGACCCTAACCCGTTCGTTATTCCTGTGGCCAGGGTCTAGCCACTGGGAAGTGTGCATGCCCCAGCCTCCTCCTCCTGGTCACGCTCTCTTTGGAGATGTTTACAAACACTCACTTTGCCCCGGGCCTAATGCTGGGCGCCAAAGAGACACAGCGAGCGCGCCGGCGCGGCCCGTTCTGTGGTGCTCACTGTCCGCTCAGACGAGCAGCGTCACAGTGCCGTCAGCACTGGGCCGGAGAGGAGGGGGCGGGCTCTGGGAGGGAGGCCCCGGAGGGGGTGTTGTCCCTAGTAAGAGCCAAGGATGACGTACAGCTGACCAGCCGCTTGAAGAAGAGGAGGGAGGGATCCTGAGTAGAGAGCAGAGCAGATCTGTGAACTCACAGGGAGGGACAGAGAGGGGTGGGGTTCAGGTCCCACGTTCAGGGACCTGCACGTGCCGGAAGGGTACTTCGAGGTGGACAGGGGCAGAATGTGGAACTGGAGGGCCAGGAAGAGGCCAGGTCCCCAAAGGTCTTTCTGTCTCTGGGTCAGGGCTTGGACTTTATCCTTCAAACAAGGGAGGGCGGTCGGCATGGTGTTGAGGAATTTCAGAGAAGAACAAGGAGACCGGATGTGTGTTTTCCCGGCGATGTTCTAGATCAGTGTGTGTAGCGTGGGCAGGGGAGAGCCGGCGTGGAGGCAGGATGGGGTGGGAAGAGGCAGCCAGCGGCATGGGCCACCCCGGCTAGAGCGGCGTCCGCAGTGACAGAGGTGGCGACCCACTGAGAGACCTCCAGAAGGTGACTGAGGTAGACCGGGGACGGAGGGTGGTTGGGCCTCAGGGAGGCCTGGGATTTGGGCTTGGGCAGGCGGGGACCCGGGAGTGCCTTTCTCTCATAGAAAATACGTGGGAAGACAGGTCTGTAGGGAAGTGATGAGCTCAGTTTTGGTCCTGTTGAATGTGAGGTTTCGGAGGACCTTGAGGTACTTGACGTCTAGTTGGATAAGTGTGTCTGGATCCGGAAGAGGTGTACTGAAGTTAGTGATAGAGACGTTTAAATGGTAACTTAAGTGAGTTAGATCTCTCTGGGAGAGCGTGTGGGCCAGGGAGAGAAGAAAGCCCCATGGACCGGCAGGCTGAGAGGCACCAGCATTTAAGGGGCAACAGAGAAGAGAGGAGGCCAAGAAGCAGCCAGTGAGGCGTCGGAAGGCTGGCGTGTGTCATCATGAAGGCAAGGGGAGTGAGGTTAGAGGAAGTGAGGAGTGGGCAGTGGTGTCAGATGTGACCCAGGGTCACGTCTGCAGATGGACCTGCCAGATTTAGCCACAGGTCATTGGAGGCCCTCAGGCCACATGGCCTCTTGTTCCCAGTAGCAGATTAGAACTCCTGGAGCTGGGCCCTAGACCTGCCGGTCTTGCTGCGGCGTCTCGGCGACAGGGCGCTAGAGCTCACGGGGGCTGTGGGTGGCGTCCGGGGCGCACACCGAGCGTGGGTGGTGTTCCGTGGGGCTTCTGATCTGGTAGTTCTGGGCGGGATGCGACTGACCGGTAAGAAGCTCTCAGGTGACTGGTGCCCCCCATCCACGGACCGCACGTGGGACAGTGGGATCTAGAATAACTCTCTCCCCCCGCTGAACTGTCTTCGGTAACATTCCAGGTGCCACCAAGACAAATGGTCGTTCAGTCTCTAGAATGCTCTTGAGGACGGAGAGCTCACTGCACCTCAGTAGTTAGATCCTAGTTCGTTGAGATCCACATCCCACGCCCTCAATTCCAGCCCTCTGAGTGAATTGGAACAAATACCCTTCGCCCTGAAAACCTCCCTCCCCACCACAAATACGTGCCTTTGCAAAAGATGCCTTTTTAAAACATGGTAACTAGAGATGACGCTTGTTTTTAAGCAGCTCTATCTCATTCTTGGGACATATTAAAATAAGTTTTTCCTGGGGCACCTGTGGGGCTCAGTCGGTTAAGCAGCCAACTTCAGCTCAGGTCATGATCTCACGGTTGGTGGGTTCGAGCCCCACGTCGGGCTCTGTGCTGACAGCTCAGAGTCTGGAGCCTGCTTCAGAGTCTGTGTCTCCTTCTCTCTCTGCCCTTCCCCTGCTCACGCTCTGTCTCTCTATCTCTCAAAAATTAATAAACATTTAAAAAATAAGTTTTTCCCCTAAACCTGCTATTAAACAAGATCTTTCACATATAGATATATTTATACTTATACGTAATAAGATACATATGTGTGATAAGAATTTTATCTGTCACACAGTTTAAAACATTTTTTTATATTTATTCTTGACACAGAGAGAAAGAGAGTGTCCTAGCAGGAGAGGGGCAGAGGGGGACAGAGACAGATCCGAAACAGCTCCAGGCTCTGAGCTGTCAGCACAGAGCCCGACACAGGGCTCGGACCCACGAACCATGAGATCATGATCTGAGCCGAAGTCGGACACCCAACCGACTGAGCCCCCCAGGCGCCCCTTCCACACATACTTTTAACTTAAATGCAGCCTAATCATTACGTCATTGCTGATTTTAGCTTCTGCCGCCAGCATGAACTACTGTGAAATCCTGCTTTGTCTAGCCTCCGTGTTATCAGTCTCTCTCCAGTTTGGAAATCAAAATGTTAACGTACGCGCGTCTGTCTTCTTCCCTTTGTCCCTCCCTGGCTGGATGCCGGTCAGTCAGCGCTGCTTCAGAGTTAGCCGTCTGATCGCTGTGTGGCATAGTGAGCGAGGTTGCTTCTCTGTGACACCCGGGCAGCGGCCACTCTGTTTCAGATTTTCTTGATGGCTGCCATAGAGTGAATTAAAAAATCTTCAAACATGATAGTGATGAAACTCATTGACATGGTTTTGGGTTTTAAGACAGATTACCACCTGTCCCATTGGTTTTAGGATTAATGATGCCATGGACCGGTTATGCTAAGAAGGGCTTATGTTGGGGTGTCCGGGTGGCCCAGTTGATTAAGCGCCTGACTCTTGATTTCAGCTCAGGTCATGATCTCATGGTTCGTGGGATCGAGCCCTGTGTTGGGATTTGTGCTGACAGTGCAGAGCCTGCTTGGGATTCTCTCTCCGTCTCTCTCTGCTCCTCCTTGCTCATGTGCGCTCTCGCTCTCTTGCTTTGTTTCTCTTTCCCTAAAAGAGAGAAACAATAAACATTAAAAAAAAAAAAAAAAAGAAAGAAAGTGTCTTCTTGACTTATGTAAAGAGGAGAACCTTTTTGTGCCCGTTACAGAACCTTCCCTGAGTCCCTAGCCTTTCCCTCTTCTTGCCTCACGCGCCCAGCCCTGCTGCTCCGCACAGAGTGCTCCCGCGCTGCCGGCTGGCTCGCCGTGTCACAGGCTCGCTAGTGCCAAGTTCTAGGCGCGTTACCTGAAAAAGACTGCGTTTTTCTCCTTCAGGTATTTAGTTCCTGAGAAGGGAGTGCCATTCAAGTGTCTAGTTTTTAAAAAGAGGTGGCACAGAGTTGTGCTTCTTTAGCCTTGAGGCTGAAATGCTTTTTTGGAAAGAACTTTAAGGAACAGGAAAAAATAGCAGAGGCTGAAATTTTCCTTTTTTAGAGCTCCGGCATCTGAACGCTCCCTGGCTCTTACCCCTTGGTTGTTGACAGTGAACTAAACCTCAGGCTGGCTGGATCTTGGGAGGACACTGAACCTGCCTCTCCTTTGGATCTTTCTGGGCGCACACAGTGGCTGTTGCATTGTTCCTTATTCCTGACTAGCTCATCAGAGATGCCTTGGCCTCATGTCTCAGTCTTCAAGTATGCCCATTATCTAGAGAAGCAAACTTTCTCTTTGGTTCCCAGATTGTTTTTGGAGGCTGAGGAATGGTGAGGAAATCACCACCAGCTGCTTCATGTGCTTAGAGACACCCGGTCCCTGGTTGTCGTTGATGGGTCGCCCGTCCAGGTTACGTGCCACTCGGGCGGTGCTGTGTCCGCTAGACCGTCGAGGTGCTTAGAGACGGGAAAGCGCTTTGTGATTACACTTGTGCTTACAGGGCCGGCTGCTCCCCCGATGACCTTGGAGAGGAAGACCCCGTCGGCTGGTTTGAGCTTGAAGAGGAGTGGGACGAAGCAGATGTGAAGCTGCAGCAGTGCAGAGTCGCCAGGGTGAGCGTGCGGGAGCCGAGGCCTCGGCACGTTTGCCCGCTCCCTCCTTTCTCCCGCGTCCGTGTTGGCAGAGGGGTTAGCGGGCGCGGGCCCTGGCGGGTGACACTGCGGTGGTGGGACGCACGGGGTCTCCTCCCAGCCTGGAGGTCTCCAGGGAGGGCTTCCCGGGACAGGCGGCAAGCCGCCAGGTGTGGCAGGTCGAGGCCGTCGTCGCCCGCGGCCAGGGTGCGGATGGGCGGAGGGTGCGCGCCGTGTCCTGGTGAGGGAGAAACGGCGTTTGTCCGCCTCGTCTCCTTGAACCGGCACGTGAGTCTTCGTGAGGGGCTTCAGTGCGAGAATGAGAACCGCCGGCAGGGCCCGTGTGTGGCAGGTGCTGGGGAAACATTGACGCAGTTGAGCCGTGGAGTCTGGACGGCTCCTGGCAGAAGAGCTTCCGCGGTCCGGGGATAGAAGCTGGGCTCCAGACGGCCTTGGCTTTGTGCGCACGGCCATGTCCCCGGCTGGGGCTTGTCGGTGTTAGCTGGGGGCTTTGAGAGGATTCCTTAGGGCATTTGTTGTTGACTCTCTTCACCACATGCCCGATTTCTCTTTCAAAATAACTGGGCCACACACACGTACTTCCCTGATTCATCCCGTCCTACCCTGTGTTTGCCCTGATGCGAGCGGGCGATGCCCTTTCCCTTACTGGGGTCCTCCCCCAAACCCGACTCGGTCCGGCACTCGTGTGGTCTTTTTTCTGTTTTCTGTAGATGCTGGACTTCTGTTCTGTGCCCCATGCCAGGCAGAGCGGGACCCAGTAAATCATTGAAGTCATCCCTTCCGTTTGTATTCCCGCTTCTGATCCTCCCCTTCCGTCTGTCTGTCCTTTCCAGTATCTGATGGTGAAGTTCCTCTGCACCCGCCAGGAGTCGGCAGAGCGCTTGGGCGTGCAGGGCCTCAGCGTCAGCGGGCACCTCCGGCCGGCGGGCACGGGGGCGGAGCAGCACCTCGTCTGCACCCGCTGCGGGAAGGACGCAGAGGACAGTGTCTGCGGGGCCACGCTGCTGCTCAGGACCCTTCAGTTCATCCAGCAGCTCGCCCATGACCTGGTAGCGTTTTCTCAGTTGTGAGACCTCATTCCTTTGGGGAAAATCAGTGGTGGTGTTGAGGGAGACGAACAGCCGGTGGAGCGTGGCCCTGGCGAAGCGTGCGCCGAGTGTGTGCGGCCGGGCCGCCGCCGGCAGAGCTGGGGAGTGAGGCGCCGGGCGCCGGCGGTGGGCTCAGGAGACGGGGCAGGGGTGTGGGACTCCCGCCTCCTTTAAGTCCGAGGGAAGCGTTTCTGAAGTACAGGTGAATTCTGCTTGTTCCCTCAAAGCGCCAAAATGTCCAGATTTGAAGTCATTTGTGTTTCCGATACTGACTTGTACAGTCACTAGTAAAAACACAGCGACCGCTCACTCCAGGGAAGGTTCTTGCCGCCATCCCCATAGAGGTGGTGGTTTAGCTCAGGGGTCGCTGGGAGGCGACCGCACCCGCTCTTGGCCCGAGTCCTGCATCAGAGCGTCCGGAGGCTGTAGCTCAGTGCATCTGTCCCTGCGGTCGCTGTTTCTCCAGCTGTCCTGTCTCAGCAGGAGACCGCCAACGCCAGGGGCTGCTCCGGAGCTGCCGGGGCACTGAGGCACCCCTCCGGCCGCACGCGGGCAGCCGCGGGCGCTTCACCGCGCGGACCCCCTCACGCTCGGGTGTGGCGTTTGTGGACCTCAGGTCCGGGGGGCGGGGGGCAAGTGTGCGTGCATTACACGCACGTGTCCTTACACAGACACGCGTGCACACGTGTATCGTAGAAAGTCCTTGTACACACCCTGTTCGGTTGTTAGGAGTGAGCATCAGCTGTGTGGGGTTTTGTACATGTGAGCCCCTCACTCTTTCACGTCAAGGAGGGGGTGAGCTGTTGCAGTATCTCTCTAAATGGCTTTTCCGTTTTATTTTTACTTCTTATACTTTTTCAGGTGCAGCAAAAGGAAAGTGGCTTAAAATATAAATCTTTTCTGGACTTCGCGGGTCTTGATTTGCAGATCTTCTGGAATTTTTACAGTAAATTAAAGCAAAAGTAGGTCAGAATTTGTTATAAGATGATAATCATATAAACAAAACTGAAAACACTTAAGCCTTGCATTCTAAATACTCCGTTTTTTTCTTCTAAGATTTTTTGACTTCTCAGAAGTTTGTTTATTCATTTACTTATTTTTAAACACTTGCTTATTTGGGGGAAAGTGCAAGCAAGGGAGGGGCAGGGAGAGAGGGGGACAGGGGATCCGAAGTGGGCCCTGCACTGTCAGTACAGAGCCCGATGCGGGGCTTGAACTCATGAATTGTGAGATTGTGACCTGAACCAGAGTCGGCCTCTTAACTGAATGAGCCACCCAGGTGCCCCGCCTTCTCACTAGTTTATATTCTCATTTTAAAGGTTGGTTGTTGTGAAAGGTAACACCTCGCGCAGGGTTTCTACAGACATTTTGGCGTCAGACCCTTACTCCGGCCCGGCGGGGTGAGGGGTGTCGTGGGAGCGCCTTCACTGTGCCAGGGAAGACGCAGGCTCTGGAGCGCCCCACCGGCCCCGGGGCCTGCGCATTCAGCTGCCGCCCGGGACGCAGCCGCTCCCTGCTGCCTCTCCCGCCGGCCTTGGCTTCACCGCGCCTGCCGTGTCCGGGGCCGTCCTTTGGAGGCAGCTGTGGGCTTTGCAGGGTGAAAGCCACCTGCTGTTTTGCTCTCTGACACTGTGTCTCTCCGTAGCCCGAGGGAAGAGTGCATCTGTGCCCAAACCCTGCTCCTGCGCCTCCTGCAGAGCTGTTTCTCCGAGCTGCAGAGCGATGGGCCGGCCGCCGCTCGGGACGCAAAGGCTCCCCGGCAGAGCCCTGGCGCGGCGGCGGCCGCCACGGAGCTCCACGCGCACCTGTGTGACGGTAGGGGTGCGCTCGTTAGCGGGGCCGCGTGCTGGCGCGGCCTCCCGCTGTGGGGACAGGGCTCCTGTGGTCACGCAGGCTCCGGATAGGGGTCACCGCTTCAGAAAAGGACTGTTTCCTCGGATCCTATTTTGACCTCAGGATTTATGCTCTGGTCAGTGATTTCCTCCTGGTTCCTGACACACAGGGGTGTGACACCCAGAGGGACCACTGTCACACTGTTCAGTCTTTAGTGAAGACACTGGCATGACGGGGAGAAGCCAGTGATGACAAACAGGCTAAAACGCATGTGGCCACCAGGAATTATTTTTAAGGCTTTGCCAAGTTGTGTCTCAAAAGGACCCGGAGAATGAAATAGAAACTGTTCGTGTCATCTCTACTCGAGTTAATGTAATGTCCTCGTGCTGTCTTGCCTGAGCAGAGGCACTAAGCACGCAGGGGGAGCAGGGAGTTCCCAGGCTGCTGACAGCGGGTGCCTGTGTTGTAAGGGAGCAGTGGGGGCTGTTCGAGCTGAGTCCCTGTTCGTTTTCACCAGTGGTGGACAGGCTGGAGGGAGACTCTGGGCCCGCGGAGACGTTGAAACGAGAAGTCAAGAACACTCTCCTCCACGGGGCCGCCGTCTTCTTTCCCGACCGGCAGACCCGGCGGAGCCGCCTCTTCGCCATGATGGTGAGCGCTCGCCCAGGTCGGCCGGACTCGGCTGGCGTTCGTTTCCTCTGTTTGTCTTCCAAGTGTGTGTTTCGTACTCACTGTCTGCAGAGTTGTGTGTGGGACACGGATGTCAAAGGACAGAGCTCCGTCCTTGGGGGGGACGGCAGATAATTCTGGCTCTAGTTCACGGCCCGTCGTGTCACAAAGAGGAGCAGGCTCTCGTCTTACTGGTTTGCCGACAACCAAGCCTTCTTTTCAACATTTTAACTTTTAACTATGATACCTCCTGCCCCATATGCACCCACTGCCTCGGTTCAGCCTGCAAACCGGGCTAAGTTGTTGCGTCTGTGATCTGCCTCACCCGCTCCCCCTGCCCTTCCCCCAGCACTATTTCAGAGTAAAGCCCCGGCCCGCTCGCGAATACTTCGGTTCGCATCTGCCGTGAAATAGAATCCCGACAGACCCTTCTCCTTGTCACCAGGACATGAGTGGTGGGGAGGGAAAGGTGCTTTCCGAGTGGGCACCATTATGTCACCGAGTGGGGCGCCCTGGACAAAGAGGCGGGTTTTAATTCTGAAGGCAGCGTTTCTGTGTGAAAATGAGTATGAATCAGGAGAAAAGATGTGAGTGACGATGTGGGACAGAACAGAAATTTCTCGGCACCACAGCCATCTAGGTCAGGGAGCTGCAGTTCCCAGTGTTCCAGAGGCGGTGGGGCACAGGCAGGCGTAAATAACGAGCAGGTAAGAGAGCAGGATCATAGGCCAGTCTTACTCGTAAACCGAGTTTGAAAACTCCTAACAAAGTGCTAGTAAAACAGTCCACTAAATATAAGCAAAATCCTGACTGAGTTGGATTTGCTGTAGGAATGCAGGGGTGGTTTGACATTACTAAACTAATCAATGAAATCAGAGGAAAAAGTTCTGTCAGCCAGTACAGAAAACAATTTTACGTAAGATTAAATTCTGATGATGATGAAAACAACAAAACCATTAGCAAACTCAGAGCGGAAAGGAGCTCCCTTAATCTGGTGGAGGGTGTACGTCCCAAACCTTCAGTACCTAATATGCTGGGTGCTGGGCCGCCAGAAGGGTCCCTGTCAGAATGGGGAACAAGGCAAGGGTGCTTGCTGGTCACTGCTGTTCTGTGATGTTGCATTAGAGGGCCTGGCCAGTGCGGCAGGACAAGGGAAAGACATTTTAAACTACTATAGTAATTGGGAAGAATAAAACATATAATTATTTACAGGTGATATGGTTATAGATTATTTTTTACCGCCTGTGTAGGCAAGCACCTGGTAGAATTACTGGTAGGAATTTAACGGAGAAAACTAGATACAGCGTTGAATAAAGCATTTCTAAACGCAGCAGGTAACGAGCACGTGTAACGAAGTGCTCTGTGGGATGCAGATAGAGGACCGGCAGAGGCGTCAGGTGTGGTCCGGGACCCCGGAGGCCCGCCTTGCCACCGGAGATGCTGGCCGCACGTGCGTCCCACGTTTCCAGGAGAATCACGTCGGGGCCACGTGGTTGTGGATGGCTCAGAGGGAGGAAGCGTCTTGGGTTCTCAGCTCCCTCCCGAGTTCGCACATCGCCTGAAGGATCCGTGTTCACACCCAGTCATAGCCTTTGACAGCGTCAGTCGCCCTGACCTGCTGGGTCGTGGGTGGGACTCCGTCCTGCTTGATTACCAGAAGCATCTAGCAGGCAGCTGCACGGTGGTGGTTTTGGTAGCATGTGTCCCACACGTCAGAATAGTCAGCGGACCTGTGACCTCTTAGGTGACATGCTGTTCTCTAGCAGAGCAGCGCCGTCACTTTCCCTTCGCCTGTCCCTTCTGACGGTGGTGCTGAGCATTCCGTTTTCCCTTCTCATGCTGATGGGGTGAACAGCGGAGCTTGTCTCTCCCTCTGCGAGGCCGCGCCCTCGTCTCAGATCCTCTGGAAGTCCCCTCTGGTGCCGCGAGTGATGGTGGATGGTGAGCACGTTGATGGGATGGAGAAAGTGCACCCGGCACACTTTAAAGCAGCCCGGTAGCCCCATCAGCGGATGTGACTCCCGTAACTGTCACGGTCGGCTGCTCTGGCTTCTGTAGAGAAAGCTTTGATCCTGTTAAAAACAAACAGAAAGCTTATAAGAAGTGTAGTCTGTCCCTGTCTTTCCTCTTACAGTGCTGTGCCTAGTGATGAAAAGTATATCTTCGTAAACATTTGTGTCAAGATTTCCGGCAGGAAGGCTTGAAAACGTTAACTTTAGCAACGAACAAAAGCCGGCGTGTGCCGTCTGGTGTTCGGATGGCTGGCCTCGCTCCCACTGAGCCCAGGGCCACTCGTCACCGGGCGCCGTGACATGTGTGCCAGCCCCGGTGCTCCGGTCTCTGGATGCTGTGGACCAGGTTCCCTGACTGTCCACTCTCTGGTCTTGTAGACGAGGGTCACCGAGCGGCCTGTCTGACTGTGCGCTCCCTCTTTTTCTAGAAGAACGTCACCGAGCAGGAGCACAGGCCATCTCTGCAGCTCACCTTCCAGTCGCTCTGCACGCATTTCAGGTGTGTTTGTAACTCGTGTCACTTGTCTGGTACTCCAGGTCCTTGCCGTTCTCTGTGGCCGTCCCCTCACTCTGCCCAGCTGGGCTTCTAGAGTGAGACCCCACAGGTCACGGGAGGGCCGCAGCCAGTGGTGGGATGGTGACGTTCTGAAGAGCCTCCTCCACGGCCCAGCCCTGTGAGACTGTTGAGAGCAGGGCCCACCGAGGGTCTCTAGGCGCTTCACTTTCTTCTTTTGGTTTTGTTTTATGTCTTTATTGTATTTTGGGTGAGACAGATAGTGAGCAGGAGGGACAGGGAGAGAGGGAGACACAGAATCTGAATCAGGCTTCAGGCTCTGAGCTGTCAGCACAGTGCCCGACGCGGGGCTCGAACCCACAGACTGTGAGATCATGACCTGAGCCGAAGTCAGACACCTAACCAACTGAGCCCCCCAGGCGCCCCTTAGCGCTTCAGTTTCTAAGTGGTTTGAAGACAAATAGCCCAAAGGAGTTTGGGGTCCTGGGGTCAAGTCTGAGAAGGCAGCAGCACAGAACGGGGTTGAGCACAGGAAGTGTGCTGGGGGGCAGGACTTGGCTGCCGAAGGCCCAGCGTGTGCTCCCGGAGTGTTCCCGGAGGCGTGGGCTCTGGAAGGAGGGAGGGAGCTAGTGGTCCCAGCTCCTGCCTGCGAGTCAGGTGACGGCTGCTGTGGACAGCGGACGTGTGTTCGGACTCAGCATCGGGTGGTGGAGGAGCCTGGGAGGCCGCAGGTGGGCCCATTTGAAGACACGGATATTTGGCCTTGGTGGTCAGGTTGGCCGTCACGAGATTAGGAGTATTTCCTGCTGGTTGTCAAGGTGATTTATGCATCAGATTTGCTTCTCAGAATCTCTTCTGAGGACTTGAGGATTTTCGGGCCTGTGCCTTTCAAGGACATGGGGACAGACAGTGGCGCAGACCCCGCTGGGACGTGGGCCTTTTCCTGACCCAGACTCCTCACACCCATAGAAGTTACACTAAGACGAAAGCCTGAAAACGCCCTTCCTGAAACAAGGTATCGTGACCGATTTGTGTCCTTTCAGTGACAAGGATCCAGGTGGCCTTCTGCTCTTGCCCGAGAAAGGCGACGTGGCCGACATGAACAGCAGCGAAGTGCTGGCGGTCACGAGCATTCTCCTGTCCGTCGCTGCTCGAGAGGTACTGGTGGCCACTGCACTTCCGTCCCCTGTGCCAGGAGGCGCTGTGACCCGGGGTCGCGGCGCCTCCCCCATCAGCCTCGGTCACAGTGTGCCCCTGGCGCACGAATGGGTCCTGATCACCTGCTGCTGCTGCTGCTGCGGGGGACGCTTGCCTGTCCCGTGGCCGTCAGCAGGCAGTGAATGTGGGGGTGTGCTTGTCAAGGCCTCTGAGGAGGAGGGGGAAGGGGGTCTGCTGTGCCCCCGGGGTGCACGTCGGAGAGCCCGGCCCCGAGCGTGTGTCTGTGGTGTGAGCTGTGGAACTTTAGTTTTTTCTTTTTCCTGTAAGGTTACTTAGCCAACCCAAGGCTAATTAGGTCTGAAAAGATAGACTATTTTTTTTTCCGCTAATGGTATTTTCAAATTTTTACTTTTTTTTTCTTTTTAACACGAAGGATTCTGTTTCTCAGGCCTCAGTCCATGTGTCAGCTCAGCCAGCTTCACCTGGCGAATTTGATCAGAAATCCGGGTTTCTAGGCCCCCCAGCAGGCTCCTGGTTTAGAGCCCTAGGGACAGGATTCAGCATCTGCATTAGACCAGGGACCACGGGGACTCTGACGCGACCGAGCCCCTGTGACTAGCGGACCTAGAATTGCTCTCTAGACTCAACGTGACCAGGGCAGCTGCGACCGTGGGACAGGCCGGACCACATCCTTGGGGTGTTTAATGACGGCCACCCCATGATAACTTGTGTTTTGTGGCTGAACCTCAGGGTCTTTGGGTCTCTTTCGTTTTCTTTGGTTGGTGCTTTCCTGTGGTTGATGCTTCATTCATTCCTGGCTGCTTTGCTCTTAGGGACAGAGCTTGGGCTGTGCTGGCCTGTCATTTGCCAGGGGCCCCCTGCGGCGGGCTCGGTGCTGACCTGGCGTCGCTTGGAGTGCAGGGATGTCGGTAACGTGCTGGCCGTGGAGCCTCACCTGTTCTCGGTCAGTGCCTGGCCGCTGCCGCCACGCGGATGTTCCGTTTGGCCGTGTCCTGCTTTCTCTCTCGTTTCTAGACTCTTCGGCCCCTCTCTTTAGTCTTCCTTAAAAGTCCTACCCCAGCCTGCTGCTTGTCCGCGCTTGCTGTGCCGCCTAGCCTGCCTCACGCTCATCTGCCGTGCTTCCTGCCACTTCCACACCCGTGCATGTGCTAACGGCCAGTGGTGAGATGGGCAGAGCCAGGTACTTGAAGTGGAGAATGATCGTGGGTAGACTTGGAACATGCTGACTCTGTGGCCCTGGCAGGACCTGAGGTGTCGGGAGCTCCTGGACACTCAGGAGCTGAGTCAGTGCTGGAAATTCCGCAGCCGTTGACCAAGAGCTGAGAGTTGAAGCCGTGACTGTGGTGCCCCCACTTCACCTGTGGGCGTCTTGAGGAGCAGCTCACTAGAAAGGGCAGCGAGGAGAGGGGGAGGAGGAAGCAGTGGCCGGAAGAAGTCCCGGGAGACAGGAGCCCAGGGCAGAGAGTTTCAAGGACAGTGGCCGGAGAGCGGCTGACGCTGAGGTTAAGCGATGAGGCTTTGCTCTCTCGGTGTTGGCCGCCGCCTCCCGGGGAAAGGTGACTTGGGATGGCGGAGCTCACGTGCGAGAGAGGACATACCGACAGGCAGTTTAAAGAACCACCTGTCCGTTTTGAGAACTAAAACAGCACTGGTGGTTTTGAGGTCCCCCTGCCCACCCACACGCCTTTCCATGGCGCCGCCGCCTGCTCGGCAGAGGAGCCCGCCTTCTGAGGTTTACACGGATCGTTCCCTCGATTTGCTCCCTAGCTTTTCAGACACAGCCACCTGTTGTACCTGGCGTCAGCGTTAGCGGTCCCCTGCTGCGCACGCAGCCTTCTGGGACGGGCCGTTTTCCCTCGGTGGTGTTTGGAGACTCGTCTATGCCGGCCTGTGTGCTGCGGTTACTTGTCACTGGGACACAACGTTCCCCGTAGGACTCGGCCGTGATTTATTTATTTATACACTTCACGTTGCAGGGGTAATCTGGTTGTTCCCCGACTGGGGCAGTGATGCGGAAATTGTGGTAGGAACACATCTTGGGGTCCTTCTGTGCAAGAGTTTATCCCTAGAGGTCACGTGGCTCTTCGGAGAGCCTCTGGAGAAGGACGCTGCTGGCTAGAGAGCATGGAGGGTGAAGAATTACTTGTAAGGTGGGAGAGGTGTGGGGGAAGGGCCAGGGGAAGGAGCCAGCGAGAAGGGGGCAGCAGGTGTGAGAGAGGAGGTAACGGGTGGCAGGAGGCCTGTGACGGGCAGAGGGGAGGACACACGCCGTGAAAACCGCTTGTAAAGGCCCTGAAAGCGCGGAGGACCTGTCCTAATGCCCTTTTTCCTGCCCAGCTGCGAAAAGCTGAAAGCTCTTTCTTAGCTATTGCCCATTTCCCTAGAAGTTTTTGCCAGCGGCGCCTGCGCTCCGAGAATGCCGAGCCTGTGCTCCGTGAAGAGCGGCCTGTAAACACGGGTGTCTGTCTCCCCCTCGCAGTGTGAGCTGCTGGCGCTCGGTGGGGCCCACGGGGAGGCCGGCTCTGCGCTCTCCTCCCTGTTCTGGGCCGTGCAAGGCAGCCTGCTGTCCTGGTGCTACCTGCAGCTGCGGAGCGCGGAGCGCGCGGCCCGGGAGCTCGCCGCGGGCCTCCTCGACCAGTGTGAGTGTTGCTCCCTGCCTCGCGCAGCCGCGGGACGAGAGGTCGTGGGTGTTGCCGGGCGTCTTTAGTGCCGCGCGTGGGGTACGCGTACGGCGTTCTTTCCTTTGTTACAGGTTATATCTCTCTCTGGGTGGTTTTTTCTTCTTAAAATAGAATTCTATAGTATGTCCTTTTGCCCAGAATTTTCTGCTGAAGGTGATAGTATGCATGAGTGGTTTTATAAAAATATATATATTTTTTTACACTTACTCATTTTTGAGAGAGACAGAGCACAAGCGGGGAGTGGGGCGGGGGGGGGGGGACTTGGAGAGAGGGAGACGCAGAATCAGAAGCAGCTCCAGCTCCAAGCTGTCAGCACAGAGCCCGTCGCGGGGCTTGAACTCACAAACCGTGAGATCACAACCTGAGCCGAAGTTGGACGCTCAGCCGACTGAGCCCCCCCGCCCCACGCCCCTGCCTCAGTGTCTTTATCGTGGGGCTGGGTCATCTCACAGCCGAAACATTGCTCCTGTGCGTGCAGCTCTCTTCAGTAGAGTCTGTCGTCTCTGTTTTGATCAAGTTCTCCAAAAAAGAAAATCTTGAACTTTAAAATCTAAAGTATATGTGAGCCCTGCACTGAAAATCCTCACACTCATGTCCTGTAAGCTCACATAGAATCACATGACACCCAGCAGGTTCTGAGAACTGGGCGTGCGGGAGCTTCGGCTCCCTCGCGTGGTCTCAGCAGCGTGACAGCGCGCTGGTGCTGTGGAGTCCGGGGGCCCACGCGCCGCGGGAGAGGCAGCCCGGCGGCGGGTCGGTCAGTCCGTACCCGTCACTCCCACAAGCGCTGTCTCCGCCTCATCACAAAGCAGCAAAGACAAAAAAAAATCCACTCACTCAAGAAGTGATCGTTCCCTCAGATTTGCACTTCTTTTCCTTCCCAGAGGAAAGCAGAGTGGTCTCGTGGCCTTTGTGACGTGGAGTCCCCGTACAGCGTCTGCGGCCCTCTCCAGCTCTGCCCTCGATGACGACCCAGCACGTGGCGTTTCACCGTGAACGACATTAATTCCTGTCTTTATGTCTTGGCAGATGTGGGACAGTTTCTGGCGAGCCTGAGAGTGATTTTGGAGTCCCTTTTGTCACAGTATAGTGGGAAAACCCTTGTGGAAAAATTATGTAGTTCGGTGTTTTCGATGGCAGCTCGTCAGCTGGTAAGACACGGGGACGGCCTTTGTGAGGCAGGAGGGCGTGGTGGCCCGCAGCCCCGGGCGGCGGCTGAGGCGGGCGGGCAGTGCTCCGTTATCTCCCTCTTAGGTCATCTTTCTCCTGGACTTCTGCACCCTGGACGTCTCGCACTGCGTGCTCCTGAGAGAGCTCAGCGCGCTCCCGGAACTGTTGAGGCAGCTGTGCGGCGGCCCCGAAGCCGGGCCGAGTACGGTGACCCAGGTGAGCCCTCCGTGTCCCCTCCGGAGAGTGACCTGGCACTGCTGAGGGAGGCCTACGTCATACACGTCTACGCTAACAGATTGCCCCTGGAAGGTGCCCCCCCCCACCCCCCGAGTTCCATCGCCAGGTCGCTAACAAGGCTACAGGGCACTGACCAGGGTGCGCAGCCGGAGCCCCAGGGACACCGTGGGCCCGTGTGGTGGCGGTGTGTGTCTCCGTCCAGGCCGCCTGCCCTGAGCGCCAGTGCAGCAGCCCTCTCTGTGTCTGACGGACACTCTCTGGCTTGCTTGTTCGTTCGTATAGCTCGATGGGGAAGCTTGGCCACAGGAGCGTCCTGTGGTGTTACACACGTGGACAAAGGAGTCTGCACACAACTATGAGAACAACTGCCACGAGGTGTCCGTGTTTGTGAGCCCAGGCGCAACCTGTTTTGAGGTGGAGTTTGATGAGCGGTGTGAGACCGAGAAGCGGTAAGACATTCGCGTTCTTCCCCCAAGCGGCACCGGTTAGCGCAGGCGAGGACAGGCAACAGCAGCGCTGCCTTCACAGGTACGACTACCTGGAATTCACCGACGCTAGAGGCGGGAAGACCCGCTATGACACCAGAGTTGGCACCGACAAGTGGCCCAAGGTGAGTGGTGCTCCCAGAAGGAGGTGACTTGCACGCTTCTGCACCAAGCCTCCGCCTTTGCCAACCCTTGTGGGGGAGGGAGGTTGGGTCTTGAAGGGAAGCATTTATTACACTCTTGTAAAAGGAAGGGCTTATGTCGGAGTTGACAAATGACGTCTGGTCACCTATTTTATCGATAAAGTTATCTCGGAACACAACCCCGCCCGTTGGCTCCCCTGTTTCTAGCTGCGTTGGCGCTGCGGTGCAGAGTTGAGTGGTCGCAACAGAGACCACCCAGCCCCAGAGGTCTAGTAATTTACTAGGTGGCTCTTCACAGGAAACTTGCCAACCCCTGGTCTGTGTCACGTTGTTCGGTGTGAATGGGGAGTTGTGATCCTTAGCACGAAAGGGCCCGTGGGTCCAGGAAGGCCCAGAGCATGTGGGGAAAGCCAGGAGGGCCCCATGGTGGGGCCTGCATGGCCCCTGGGCGGGGTTTCCTCCCCACTGTCTGTCGGGGTTCTTGGCAGGGAGGGAGCAGAGGGACGCACAGGCTCCGTCTCTGGCTGAGCGGGCAGTGGGCAGATGGGCGCCCGAGGTTTAGAGAACTGACTGGCCGTTTTCTGCCAATGCTTGCTCACGAGGTGCGGTGGGGGATCTTCTGTTCCGGTCACTGCGTCGCGGATTTCTCCTGCAGTCACCTTGGGGGGGCGTGATGAGATAGAATGGCGAGTTTTAGATTTAGATTTAGATTTAATACAGGCCAGTTTTAGATTTAGGTTTTTTGAGTCTCGAAGAACATGCTTGTTACTGAAGTGGCGCTTTCTCATGGCTTTTGTGTTTCTCTCTAGAAAGTGACCTTCAAGGCTGGCCCACGGCTCCAGTTCCTCTTTCACTCTGACAGCAGTAACAACGAATGGGGCTACAAGTTCACCGTCACGGCCTACGGCCTGCCCGACGTGGCCGTGTCCTGGGCGTCGGATTTACAGCTGCTTGTCTCCCGGCTGCTGGGACGCCTCGCTGCCCAGTGCATGGCACTCAAGTCTACGCACCGTGAGTCCGAGGGGGAGGGCCAGGTGGTGCCCTGTCGCAGGGCGGCGCGGAGGTATCCGCAGGGCGCCCTCTCGGGGCCCCTACACCAGACCGGAATCCGGTGCCCGCTGGATGCTGTTTCCATAGTTTCCTGATGCGGTGTTTGGAGCCTGCCACAGAGGCCGCTGGGGATGCCCTTGCTGGAGGGCACGTGGGGCACAGGGGCTGGTGCGCAGCGGCATCGCCGTGTTTTTGTTCGCATTAGTGAAATCGGGAAGGCAGAAATAGAATAAATTAACTCTATATCCTTTACCCGCGTGAGTCTTTATGTTAAATATGGGAATGTAGGTTTTGTCTTAAAGTGCTTTTTTTAACGTAGTTACTAAATTCATGCAAGAATAAAACTTACTCGTGCATTTAATTTTTTTTTTTATGTTTCGAGTTTTTCTGATTGTAAAAGTAAAATAGAGAAACTGCGTCATGGGAAAGTCAAGGAGAAAAGCTACTTCTAGTGCAGGGAGAAATATTATTAACATTTTAACATACCGCCACCCGGTCTTTTTTTGCATCTATTCATAAGCACACATAGGTGTGTATTTCTTACTTTTTTTTTTTTTTTACAAACTGAGGTTTACACATCCTGAGCATTTCCCCGTCACTAAACGCCTGTGCCTGGTGTCCGGCGATGCCCCGGAGCTGAGGCCGTCGCACAGAACGGCTTCACGGCGGGGTGTTTATCAAGTGCCGCGGTCATGTTCCGGTGACGTGACTTGCCGCCTTCGAGCACCTAAGTGGGGAAAAGCTCCTTTCAGGCAGTTGACGGACTCTCGGTGTCGCCGGGAGAACAGAGCTCTCATGAGCCATCTTCTCTTTCCAGAGTTAGGGGGCGACCTAGCCGTGCCCCCGGCAAAAATGGCGGCGGTCCTGAGCTCCCCGCTGTGGAAACCGGTCTTCCGGCATCAGCTGTGTCCGGAGCTGGGATTAGCCGCGAGCTGGCCCACTCCCCCGCACCAGGACAGGAAGGAGGTATTTACTCTGCTGGCATCTTTGTACCTGCGTGGCGTCCGCTCGCTAACGGTCACTGCTTTGAATGATGAACATGTGTGTTTGCACACCCCCGCCCCCACCCCGCTCCCAGCTGGCAGCCCCTCGGAGGCCGGGGCCGCCCCTGGTTCATCTGGTGTCCGCGCTGCGTGCTCGGGGACTGGGGGGTGCTGGGCGCTCAGGCACGGCAAGGGAGTGACCCCAGCCAAGTGGAGTGGGTGCTCAGCAGGGCTCTGTGGGTGGAGCTGCTGAACGAGCTGGCTGAGTCTGCTTCCGGCACCTGCTGAGTCGGACAGAGTGAGCGATTGGTGCCGCACTCGCTCTTGCCTGTGAACAGTGGCGCTCATGGTGTTCCGTCATCCCCTTTCTGCCTCCCTGCCCTGTGTCCGCTCTACCTCTTGTCCCTCCCGCCCCCAAGTCACTTGGTGGCCAGCTGAGGGTCCAGGGCCTCCCCCCCCTCCCCCACCCCGTCCTCTCTCTGTAGATGTGGCTTTTTAGCCACAGCATCATCTTAGCATTCCTTGTCATCCCGCTGCCAAGCACCAGCAATGGCTCCTGCTGCCCACAGGGTGAAGTCTGAACTCCTCGGTGTGGCAGCTGAGGCTCTACCCCATCTCCTTTCCACTTCGAGTCTCTGCCCTTTCCCATCCCTCCCCTCCCCATCCCTGGGTGAGACTTCAGGCCAGGTCGGTCTCCCCGGTGACTCTTAACCCCGGCTCAGTCTCCAGGGTGCGACCCAAAGCCCGTGCCCTCCCGGGGGCTCATCTTCATGATGTCAGCCACCCGGGGGCTCCATCCTGTGGGCTCTCGGCACCTGTCGGTCTCCCCAGAACGCCCCCGTTCCGTCCTTCCCGGCCCGGTGGGCGCTCGCGGAACCGCTCCCCTCGAGCCGCCGCGCTCACGGGACGCGTGCTGTTGTCGTTCCAGGTCACATGCGTCTCCGAGGACCCCTGCTGCCGTCTTCTTCTTGAGTTTGTTCAGGCAGACCCTGCCCAGAGCTCCTGTGGGCCACTGTCAGAACTGTGCAAGGGACTCATACAGGCATGTAGAAAACAGGCCCCAAAGACAGATAGAGTTGCTGGTTCCACTATTGATCAAGCTGTGAACGCCACCTTTGCCGCTCTGGTGTGTCGTACTCCAGACTTATATGAGAAGCTGCAGAAATATGGTAACTCATACTACAGGGACTCTTTCTCATCCGAAGGCCAGTTGCTAAGTTTTAAGAAAGCTATGTTAAGTGGAGATTTTAAAATACTTTCAAATACGAACATGTCTCTACGACTGTAGACCTCATCTCGTTCCATCCTGTTCTGCCGGCCAAGAGACTCGTGACCCGTTTATAGTCAGTGGGTTGTCGTGCATGGCAAGTAGCCTTGAGTTTACTAATCAACAGGTCGCTTCTTTCTCCACAAACCTCATGGGAAACCGCCCACAAGCGTGACGGGAGGAAACCCTGACTCAGGTTTAGTCTCGGGCAGAACTGTAAACGTGGGCTCTGGTAGCTCTGACGTTCCAGGAAATGCCGGTGATGCCCTGACCCGCTGAGGCCACTGGGTGTGCTGAGAACCAGGGGCGGGGACGCAGGTGTCCTCTCTTACCTGCAGACAGAGCCTCCTCCGTCGGCCGCCTGCTCCTCACCGGCTCGCGAGCCTGAGCTCGCGGTGTGTGCAGCCCGCAGGCTCACAGCAGTCCCTGTCCCCATCATCTCTCAGGGAAAGACATCCCCTCCTCCCCCTAAAGACGGCACGGGGTGTCCTCGAGCACCTCCGGGGCACAGATGAAGTGAGGGGGGCATTGACTGCTGCTGTCACTACGATCACTGTGAGGCCCACTGCTACCTTTTTGCCCAGTTGTTTGGAACTCACATTGCAGAGTTTATTTACTGATTTCTAAAACATCTCAGTGAATCCTTCCTCCTTCAGTTCTTAACAATTTCCTTTAAGAAGCTGCTCAGATAGGGGCGCCTGGATGGCTCAGTCGGTTGAGTGTCCAACTTCAGCTCAGGTCATGATCTCACAGTTCGTGGGTTCGAGCCCCGCATCGGGCTCTGTGCTGACAGCTAGCTCAGAACCTGGAGCCTGCTTCGGATTCTGTGTCTGCCTCTCTCTCTGGCCCTCCCCTGTTCACACTCTTGTTTCTCTCCATCTTTCAAAAATAAATAAAATGTAAAAAAAAAAAAAATTTTTTTTAAAAAGCTGTTCAAATAAAATCTACATGGAGGTACGAGCGATTTATGAAAACAGCCATCCTATGGAAGAGTATGTCTCTCCTAGGGGATGGGGATGTGTCCTGTCAGGTTTTGAAACAAAAATCCAATGGATGTTTTCATAATCAAATTATGGTAAGAGAGCTGGACAGTCTGAGTAGATGGACAGAAACCTTAGGCGTCAAAAGCTAAGAAACAGGAGCGCCTGTCTGGTTTGTCAGTAGGGCCTGCAACTCTTGATACCGAGGTCGTGAGTTCAAGCCCCACATTGGGAGTGAGTCTACTTAAACTAAAAATTAAAACAACACCACAAAGAACAACCCTGAGAAACAAAGTTTTTGGCTGGTGGCCAGTTCCCCGGCTCATTTTCCGGTCCCGTTCACATGATTTCAGGAGAGAAGCACAGGCTGATGTGGGAACTAGAAACAGTGTGCTGAATACAGGCTGTTTCCAGGGTCCCGGCCACTTGGGCTTTGGAGGTGCCATTGGAGGCGCTCAGTTCCTCGGGGGCTGTTCACGGGTCCTGAGGGACGGGCCACTTTAAGGGTGGCCTTGTCTAGCTCACTTGCTCGTCTTTGTCTAAAACTTGCTCAACCTCTTGCCGTCGAAGTGCACGGCTGAGGTTTCCGTCTAGACGGTGCGCTCCATGAGGGCAGGGGCCACGTCTGTGGTCACCAACATCGTGTTCCAGGGCCTCGTGTAGAGAGCCCAGCCAGCCTGCGTGTTCAGAAAATTGACCTTGAGTCACGTGTCGGCTCCACAGTGAGCTTCGTGCTGTTCTTGCACATCCTCCTTGGGTTTTCACAAGACCGGAAAGAAGCGGGCCTCGTAGGTCTTTATTTTAAACAAACAATTTTATGGTTATGTTTCTGGTTATAAGGATAATACGCACGCAGGAACTTACAAAGCGTGGAAAATCTTAAAATGACAGTCAATTATATCTTTAAGAACACTCTGCTACCAGTTTCCTGTGTATCTACCTGGCCGTTTTTCTAGGGGTGTTGATGCGGTGCGTGCGTACATGCACACGCACACGGTGTTTTACACGCGTGCTCTTTTTAGATAGCTTTGTTTAGAGGGTTTCAAAACCAGCCTTTCTCACTTAATTTTTATTATACCATGAACCTTTTTCACATCAATAATTATTTTTTACCCACATTTAGTATTCTATTTTAATATTTTTGATATTTTACTTTCATATTTTTACTTTAAATATTTTACTCTGTTTAAGTGTGTCCATTTCAGACGTTTGCTTGAAAAGAGTTAGTTTGAAGTAACACAGAGACCCATTCAGGGATTTGAGGTCCGTCTGATCTTTATTACGCCTGAGCATCTTACCGCCGCTGCGTGTGCGCCTCGGGAAAAGACTTCCTCTGTGTTAGGAGGTTAGAAACCGACTTGCGCGTCGGGTCGCGGGAGTGAATTGAGCTAACTGAGTGCCTTCTCCTTGTCTCCTCTCCCCAGTACAAAGTGGGGGCCACGCAGCCCTGAGCGAGGAGTTTGCACAGGTGTACTGCTTGGCAGATGGGATTCGCATATGGATGGTAAGATTCTCCTTGCGTGCGGTTTTCATGTATTTTGAGTTTTTCCCACCATGGTTTCTTGTAATTAAGGTGTAATAGCTTTCTTCTTAAGAATAGAACCTTAGGTTTTTTTTTAAGAACTTAAGTTCAGTGACAATATGAAATGCTATAAAATGATTTAGAACCTTGAATTCATAGCATGGTGAGTGCCGAGGATGTTCAGAGTAAACTGGGCTGTGCGGGGAGCCCCCAGCTCCCTTCTGTCACCCCAGAGGCCACTCCGGGCGGCCTTGCAGCCCGGGCAGGGGAGCATCACAGCAGATACGGGGCGACCACCGATGGCTTTCGGTGGGGGAGAGGCTGCTCTCTGAAAGGGCCCTTTACGCATAGTGGAAAAGTGGTTCTGTAGATCGTTTGCGACGGCCATGAACCGGAGGAGCAAAATGTGCGCCAGTAGGAGGACGGACAGTGAGACCGTGTGTCACCGTGCCAGGACAACCACGCACGGCTGTGCCCCGTGAGGGCGAGAGAGGCGGACGGCGTGGGTCAGCTTACACACGGAGGATGAGCAGAAGCCAGCAAGGCCGACAGGAATGTCTGAGCCCGCTCCGTCCGGCGGCCCCGATCCGTGTGTGTAGCGCAGCCGCACAGATGCGCAGAAATGATGAACGTGCCACTAGGGATGGAGACGAACCCTGTATGTTATCATCGTCTGCGTGTTCAGTCGTCTCAAACGCGGTGTGGTGATCGGGAGGAAGCCTTCACTCCTGGAGGGAGGACGGATCAGGACCCGGGGGCGCAGGAGACCGCCACGGTCCTCCGGTGAACATGGCAGCTGGCCCAGGGGTGGAACGATTAGGCTTTGTGGCTGCTGTGAGCGGCGCAGCCGCGTGCTGGCCAGGACTGTTCCCGCGTTCCGGCCTTGGTGACTTGCGGGCACTGGAAGCATTGACCGGACTGGTTCATCCTGGGATGTGCTGAGGATGAGAACATACGGGTCATCAGAGACACCTGGCTGGAGAGTTCAGTAAATGTGAAGGAATCTCAGTGGCGCTTTGCAGAAACGTCAAAAGAGAGATGAGGATAGTTTCATACCGTTGGAGATGTTTTTTAAGGTATGAGTTTACCCTGGAACAGAGAGGCCTGACCAGGATCCACAGTAATTAGAACGTACACACCAGATGGATGGATAGATGGAGGCCAATGAGCAGACTCTCAGAAGAAGCTAAGACGTATTGTCCTCGGAACGGTGGGAGGAGGCCAGGCGGCGGCAGCGGTGTGAGAAAGCGTGTCTGACGCCCCCCCAGACGGCCCAGCTGAGAGGGGTTGGCGATTGACGAGCACCGGGTGGACCAGGCTTCTGGTCCAGCACAGGACAGACTGCCGATAGCTGGACAGGACGCCAGCCTCCTTTCCCAGACCTGGTCTCTCAGGCAGCACAGGTGGCCTGCTGCCTGGGCTGTCCGCATTGTGGCTCACCCTGTGTGACTGCTGTCCCCCGTGCGGCAGGCTCGGCATCACTTACAAGTGTCCCCTCACGCAGAGTAGAGGAGAGATCAGATTTTGGTCCAACTTCAGCAAACTGGGTGTGTAACCTAGCAAGACCCTTCGCTTTTCTAGACCTCCATTACCCTGTGCCCCTTAAGCTGCAGTGTTCAGTTTTCAAATAGCAGGATCGGGGTACGGACCCCCTTCCAAACAAAGCGTAGTTGAAAAGAAAGCAGTGTTGCACGTCTGCCTGTAGACAGGTCTATCTTTCAAAGCTCGGATTACTTCCAGGACAAACAAAAACAACTCAGCCCTGTGTCCTCAATGGCTGGACAGTAACTGTTCCATCGTCCCGGATGCCAGTGCTGTGGGTGGGGGGCGGGGGATTGCCTCTGCGGTGGCCATTCTGGTGGCTGGGCCCCGACAGTGTAATTCTGTGTCTCCACTTCTCCCCGCAGCTGGAGATGAAGCAGAAGTCCCTGAGGAGCCTGGGGAGTGAGGGGGAAGGAAGGCACGAGTCAGAGGCTGCCGAGCTGAACCCCGAGAGCCTGGGTGAGTGCGCCCACCGAGCCTTCTGTCCACACGGCCTAGGGAACCCGGGATCTGTCTTCTAGATGGTTTTAGATGAAGGTGTGTCGACCTAAGGAAAGTAACACGGGAGCCACGTGTAGTTTCCAAGAATGGTCACAAAGAGAAAAATGCCAGAGAGGAGTTACTGTTTACTAATATGACCCAAATGGAGCGTCCGGTTACTTCTCATAGGAGAGAGACGTCAGGTGCTGGAGCTGTGTCTTGTTACTGTGTTTAAAGTGTGCTCTCACTGACTAGTCAGTAGACTAAGGGACTGCCTGCTGATTTCTTAGTGGTATCACGGTCAACCTAAAAACTCTTAGTACTTTAGGGGCCCTGGGGGCTCAGTCTGTTAAGCATTCAACTTCGGCTCAGGTCATGATCTCACAGTTCGTGGGTTTGAGCCCTGCGTTGGGCTCTGTGCTGACAGGTCAGAGCCTGGAGCTGCTTCAAATTCAGTGTCTCCCTCTCCCTCTGCCCCTCCCCTGCTCACGCTTTGTCTCTCAAAAATAAGTAAGTGTTAAAAAAATTTTTTTTTTTAATTAAACCTCTTACTCCTTGAGAGAAACGTGCTGAAGTATTGACACGGAACAGTGTGACGTGTGTGGTGTGCAGGGAAGTATCGGGGAGAGGGGGCGGCCGGCGAGAGGGCCCTGGCCTGGGGCTGGTGTCAGGGCTGCCCAGGGGGGTCCTCGTGCTCCTCTCTCTGCATGTTATAAGATGTCCACAGCACAACCTCT
This sequence comes from Mungos mungo, assembly GCA_004023785.1. Taxonomy (NCBI): domain Eukaryota; kingdom Metazoa; phylum Chordata; class Mammalia; order Carnivora; family Herpestidae; genus Mungos; species Mungos mungo. The sequence goes on along the minus strand of PISW01004300.1, from coordinate 47,062 downwards.
TTTAAGTGCGAGGAAATGCTGGGGAGGTTCTGACTTGCGCAGTGAGACAGAGGGTCAGTTTCTCTGGGAGACGTGTGCGTCACCGTGGTAACTGAGGTATTTCTCGTCCTGAATTAGAGTTTACATAGATAATTTTCTCTCCAGAAGCAAGCAGTAAGTTTAGACTTTTTCACTACCTTCCTTGCTGTTCGCATTTAGCGAGAGAGTGTATCCAGAAGAGTCTCCTGTTACTAAGATTTTCGCCCGTGGGAGTGAGTCCGGAAGAAAGCTGTGACAAGTTGGTGACCGCAGATGACGTGGATCACCTGCAGCCACCCGACAAGCGCCCGAGGACGAGCTCTGTGGTGGAGGAGCGTTTCCAGGCCTCGCCGTCTCCCGGGGAAGCGGCCGTGCCCACCGCGAGGGACGAGGGTCCCGGCTCGGACGCGCGGCCGCCCCCGCCCCCCGGCAGCAGCCCCCCTGCCTCCGAGGGGCCGCCCGCCGCCACCGCCGAGCCCCCATCGCCCTCCGCTCCCAGCCGGCGGCCCCCCTTCACCCGGGGGCGACTCCGGCTGCTCTCCTTCCGCTCGGTGGAGGAGGCCAGGCCGGCGCCCACGGTGAAGGAGAGGTACCCCCTGCTGAGGGAGGTCCTGGACTTCATCAAGGACCAGTCCCTCTCCCACGAGAGGTGAGCGGGCGCGCCCTGCCGGCGCCTCCCCTTCTCCCGCGGTAGGCAGCTCAGAGGCTGGTCGGAGGCTTAAGGTTCATGGTAAGGCGAGCAAGTAATACGTGAAAGAGAGATTGAGATTTGTTCTAGGATGTTCAGTGAAAGGTTGGGTGGTATTTTTTTCTTTTAAAGATGTACTTTGTCACTTTAGATTTGCACATTGCACTGTGTGAAAATTGTACCTCAGTAACGTTCTGCTGGGGTGAAAAGAAACATTTGTTATGGTGGCTGTCATCTATAGATCTGTCTTTTTTAATTCCGGGAGAGACCTAGGGTTTGGCATTTTCTGACAGAATCCGTGTCTGTGGGCCTGCATCTCGGGAGTATCGCAGGTTGTAATTTCCGGTCCTAAGAGTTTAAACTTCGTGGGGAGGTCGAGATCTCAAAGCTCCTTCCCGATTACTGAAGCTGCCGGGCCGGGCTGTGGGGCTTCTGGGCACCTGGTGGCAGCTGCTTCGTGCTGCTGCGGAGCAGGGACCTAACGTCACAGACAGGCGCCGGTCCCCCTCTGGGGCGCCCTTCCCGACGCCCTCACAGTGGTCTTCCGTGCCACTAGCCTGGTGTCGGAGCGCCCCTCGGCCCCCCTCGAGCCCTCTCGGAGCCGCTGACGTGAGTCCTGTGCTCAGTGTCGTGCAGGTTCTGTCCTGGAGGAGGGCCCAGGCGCGGAGCGTGCTCGAGGCGCTGAGGATCACGCAGTACTGCGCGGAGGCCCTCGGGCGGCCTCACTGCTTCCAGCCGCCGTGCGTCCTCTTCCTGCTGGAGCTCCTGCGCTGCCAGAAGGAGTTCACCAAGTAAGTCCGAGCCCACGCCTGCCAGGAAGACCCGCAGGGGGGCTGCACGGCAATCCCAGCCGCCTTCTTTAACCAGTGACTAGTATTTCCGTGTGCGACACAAATTCGTGTTTGGTGCAGTTCTCTCATCCTACGCAGAGATGAGTTCTATCCTTTCAGTGAGTAGATACCAGATACATGTTTCCTCCTGATGAGTGTATCGGCTCTCTCTGACCACACAGTGAGGACTGGATGCCCTCGTACCCATGCTCATCAGTCAGCTCCTGGAGGCCGTGAGCTAAACTTCATTTTAATTTACAGTAAGGACGTGAAGTGTTTCACAAGGTCGTTCTAGTAGCTAGTCAGTAAGTATTTCCAGAGCATTGTCTGTGCCAGTCACTGGTCTGGGTGACATATGTCCTGCAGTGGGCAAGGCGGACCAGATTCTTGTTCTGATGGAACTTGGCATTTTATGGAGGAGAGACGGGCCCTAAAAGAAGTCCGTCCATCCATCCATCCATGGAGTCTGTCTGTCCCAGACAGTGAGATCCTGTAGTCCCTGGGAGTTGCTGTAGTGTAGGTTGGGTGGTCATGGAGTGGGCTGAGAAGACGGCCTGTGGACCAAGACCTCAGGTTGAGCTCAGGGTGGAAAGCACTGAAGGCCGAAGGGACCGTGCCGAAGGCCCCCCAGGGCAGGGGCTTGGCCAGAGGAATGGAACGAAAGCCAGCGTGCTTGAGTGGGGGCGGATGGGAGGAGACCCCTCCGGAACTCAGGCAGGGCTCCGGGGATAGACATCTTTGCAGGACATGATTGAAGGTGTTTGGGTTTTGTACTGAGTTGCAGGTAGGAGACCCCCAGGGGACCCCAAGCCCGGCAGGAGCCTACCGTAGTTTACGTTTGTGAAAGACCCTTCTGGCTGCTCCGTGGGAAGGCATGGGCAGAAGCAAAGCAGGCAGGAGGGGCTCTAGGCCCGGAGACGGAGAGAAGGGGAAGGCTCGGGGTCTGCTCTGGGGGCAGCGTTGTCGGGTCTCACTGCTGGATTGGGTCTGAGGGGAACAGAGAGAACCGGGAGGAAGGAGCTGCTGGACCTTGTCTGCGGCCATTAGTGGATGGCGATGTACCGTCCTGACGGGGAGAGAATGGAAGGAACAGATTGGGGAGAAAACCAAAGTTGTTTGGTGTGTTAGGTTTGAGCTGCCTCTTTCACATCCAAATCCAGATTTCCAGGCAGTCAAGGTAAGAGTCTGATGTTCTGCAAAGAAGCCAGGGCTAGGGACAGGGTCTGCATGCTCTCTTGTAGATGTTCAAGACAGAGGGCAGAGGTGGACAAGAACAGGCTCGGGACTGAGCGTGAAGGGCGCCTCTGTGTTCCGAGCTCAGGCGGAGGAAGAGAGCTCAGCTGAGGGGATCAGGAAGAAGCGGCCCTCTGGAGCCAGCACCGGGGGTGGTGGGGCCATAGAAGCCGCGAGAAGGATGTGTCATACGCTGATGTGGGAGGTTGTGTGAGAACACTCTGGATCTGCTGCAGTCTCATCAGGGCCCTGGGGCCAGCAGCCCAGTCGCATTGGGTTGAGAGGGAAATGGAGGGAGAGATCACAGACAATCATTTCAAGACCTTTGGCCTCAAAGGGGAGCAGAGGAAAGGGACAGAAATGCAGGGAATATGGGATCAATGGAGAGTTTATAAGATGAGTCGGAGCCTTTCGAATGCTGGCAGGAGAGCGTCAGTCCCGAGGCCCACTTGACACACGGCAGGTGCGCCGTGTGACGGCGGGGGTCCGGTTTGTACAGAGCCCAGGAGGCTGTTTGTGGCTACAGGGGAGTTACAGCGTGGATGGAGGCACAGAGACCGGGGCCGCCTGTGGGGTCTTTCTGTCTTTAAACACAGCAGCAGAGTCGTCAGCTAAGCACGAAGGGCTGGGGGGAGCAGCGGCAGTGTCAGGACAGGCAGGAAGGTTCGAGATCGTGACGCCCAGTGAGGAAGGCAGGCTGACTGCCCGACAGTTTTCAGTGCTTGTTCGAGAAGTGCCCCTTCCAGCGACGCCGCGCTGCTCTGGCGCCCCCGCAGGGTTCTCGGGCCAGTGCGTTGGTGGGGGTGGGGGGTGTCTGCGGCCCAGCGAAGTGAGGCACAGGGTGGCAGTGAGCATGAGGCGGTGTCCTGGGTCATCAGCTGAACACGAAGGGCCGGGAGGAGTAGGGTCCTGTGGTGTGTGGGGCTCCTCGGGGCTGCAGTCGCTGCTGTGGGGGTCGGGTCGCAGAGAGGCTGGGCAGGCTGCTCTCCGGTGAGGATCTCAGAGCTGATGCCATCACTGTGGTGACGAGGGTAGAGGTGGAACTGGTGTGGGCCTGGCTGAAGTGACAGGTGCAGAGTACTTAACCCAGAACCCAACCCTCCGGGGGCGAGCGGTCGGGGAGGGTTTATACAACAGAGAGAGAGAAACGACCGCCACCCCTCACTCCCGGCGGCAGCCCCCGCGGCCCTGCTCTGCCCCCACTCGCGGTGACCGCATTGGGCCGTTCGTGCAGGCGCTGCGACTTGGCTCGTCACGTAAGGACTCGTGATTATGAAGTAGCGATGGTTTGGCAATTAAGTGATTGTTTTCCTTTGTTTCTAGTTATTTTGGACACTTGGAGGGCTGTGGCGCAGATCTGCACAAAGAGATTCGAGACACTTACTACCAGTTTGTTCTATTTTTGGTCAAAGCAGTTAAAGGATTTAGCAGCATAAATGACAGGTACTGTATAACTCTACCATTTTTAGAGAAAGCATTCTTCATGTTTTCTCTGATTTTAAAAGAAATACATATGGGGCACCTGGGTGGCTCAGTCAGTTAAGCGTCTGACTTCGGCTCAGGTCATGATTTCACAGTTCGTGAGTTCAAGCCCCGCGTCGGGTTCTGTGTTGACAGCTCAGAGCCTGGAGCCTGTTTTGGATTCTGTGTCTCCCTCTCCCTCTCCCTCTCTCCCTCTTTCTCTCTCTCTCTGACCTTCCTCCACTTGTGCTCTGTCTCTGTCTCTGTCTCTCTCTCTCTCTCTCTCTCAAAAGCAAATAAATGTAAAAAATTAAAAAAAATAAATAAAAGAAATACAAGTTCCGTGTTGAAAAAGTAGAAAAACATGGAGGTAAACAACTTGTAACCCCTGATATCGCCATCTAGAGCTGACTGCTCGTGTAACCTAGTATCCCTTTGCCCCGGCCCTTCTTCCTGTGTGGTATGTAGTGTTTTCACGGCGGTGGTTCTTGTTCATCATGTAAGAACTTCCGATGCGTCATTTTCAGTTTCTGACGTACTGGGTGCAGTTTTAGGATTTGAGTAGAGAGCCCTTCCCCAGGCGCCTCCATAGCAGGGACTTTAGACAGAAATCTCAAGTCAAACGGTCTCCTCCCCTTCTTTGCTGACTGACCGGGGCTAATTTGGGGCTGGCCCTCATTTTGCTGTTTATCGGGAGGTGATCTTTCCAGCGCCGTCCCAGACCATAAAATGCCCCCTGAGGTGGGCCCGGCAGGGCAGAAGCCTCCCCTCGTGTTCGCCTGCCGAGCGCTTGCCGAGCTGAGCTGTGCTTCGAAGGGGCTTGTGTGGAGTGTGAGCAGTCTGGACGCACCGGCTGCTCCCTCTGCTCCCCACCTGCAGGCGCAGCGGGTGGTGACTTGCGTCGTCTCCAGGCCCCACCCCGCAGCCTGCACCTCTGTGCCCCCCCAGGTCCCTGCTGCCTGCCTTGTCCTGCGTGCAGACAGCCCTGCTTCACTTTCTGGACATGGGCTGGGAGCCCGGCGACCTCGCTTTCTTTGTGGACATTCAGCTACCGGGTCTCCTCATGAAAATGTCACAAGAGAATGTCAGCGTCCACGACAGTGTGATCAGGTAAGAGTCCAGGCCCGCCTCCGCAGCTCCCGGAGCGCTTGTGAGTACCGGGGCCGCAGCCGCGGGTCCCTCTGGCCGGGCTCCGCCTCCTGGGTGGCCTCCTGGCTCCGGCACAGAGCGGCCGGCTGGCCTCGGGCCGGTTCTTGGAGGCCGCGCTGCCTCAGTTCGCTCCTCCGCACGCCTGGGGACGATAAAGGTCCCACCTCCTAGGCTGGTTGTGAAGGGTCGGCGAGCTCGGCCTCCCAGGGGTGAGAACAGGGGCCCGGAGCGTGGAGGTGTCGGAGCTGGTGGTGGTGGGATTGCGAGCGTGGGGGCCGAGGACCCGCCGCACTTCTGGACGCCCTGGTGCCGCTGGTTGGTCCGAGAACCCTCTCCTTTGTCTTTCGGCTCCGCGCCTGTGGACTTGTAGCCACTGTAACCTCTCGCATGTTATAAGGACTTAGGATATGAGAAAAAATAGTTCGCGAATTTTCTTTCCGCTTGTAACGTGCGTGTCCAACTTGCTCAAGTCTGCTTACCCATTGGCCACGCGTGTCCGTAGAAAAGAAAGAAAAGGAGAGAGGGCAGGCACTTTGCAGACATTCTGGGGAAAGGAGGCGAGGCTCTGCCGGTTCTGGTTTCCCAGGACCCGCCCGTCCTGTCCCTCCGCGCCCTGCCCTGCCCGGAGCGGAGTGTGAGGGGGCCTGGCAGGCAGGCCCTTGGGTTTGCATTTGTGGGGAGCAAATCCTTTTATATGTAAAATACAGTGCTAAAACAAACTATAAGCTGAAGTTACAGAAATTTTGCATCTCAAAGGAGTCCCTGAGATTATCTATGTAAAACTTCCTAGAAATGTGGAAGCTGAGGGCACTTGAGGGGGCTTGTTGGGTTAAGCCTCCAACTTCGGTTCAGGTCACGACCTGCAGCTTGGAGGGGTCAGGCCCCGAGCTCTGTGCTGATGGCTCACATTCCGTGTCTCCCTCGCTCTCTGCCCTTCTTCCCTCACGCACATTCTGTCTCTTTCTGTCTCAAAAATAAATAAACATTAAAAAAAAATTTTAGGCAACGAGGAAGCTGAAGAACCGGGGGGGGGGGGGGGGTGGCTGCCGGGAGAGCCAGAGCCCCGGTGCCCTGCTGCCCTCTCATGCCTGTGCCCCTGGGCTGTGCTGAGCAGGCCCTGATCCGACCGAAAACTTCCCTTTGGCTCCAGTGCCTGGCACAGAGTAGGGTCACCACGAATGGGGGGCAGGCGCACTTATGCCCTGAGGGCTCCCCTTTCAGGCTTCAGTTCCTCACCCACTGTCCTTTGCTCTTTTCTCATTTTTGCATATCTCTCAACGATCTGGCAAGTTCCGGGGCTGCTTCTGCTCGGAAGTTTGAAGATGCCCAGTCTGCTGCCCAGCGCGTGCTTGGTTATTGGGAGAGGCATGCTTTTCTCTCTCTGTGTCCTCCTTGCAGCCAGTGGAGTGAAGAAGATGAGCTTGCTGATGCCAAACAGAACTCAGAATGGATGGACGAGTGTCAGGATGGCATGTTTGAGGCCTGGTATGAAAAAATAGCCCAGGAAGACCCAGAGAAGCAGAGGAAAGTAAGACCTCTCAACTGGAGTAATCTGTATTGACGTGCTGGGGGTGGGGAGAGCAGAGTCTGCGGGGGGGGGGGGGGGGGGGGGGGGGGGGGGGGGGGGGGGGGGGTCAGCAGGCCGGCTCCCGAGGGTCCCAGTGGTAGTCCGAACCCTGCTGTGTAGCCTGAGGGGCCCCAGAGCCTGGATTGACCTCCCTCCGAGCGCAGCCCCCTGCTGTGGAGCTGGCCCCCCAGAGTGCGGGTTCGTGAGGCGGCCGGCCGTGGGGAGCGAGGGGCCGTTTGTCCTGTAGCAGCCGAGAGGAGTACCGAAGGCCCTGGGCCGGTGTCCTCGGGCAGCACACGCTCCTCCTGCAGGGAGCCACGTTGCAGCCACGGGCTGCCCGGCCAGCTTGGGAGCAGCCACGGGCACAGAGTCCCGTGGTTGAGACGCTTGGAGGCCCTGGGCTCCGACAGCCTGCCGTGTCCGTCTCCACGTTAGGTGTGGGTCCATCACCACCACACTGTCCCTGGCATCTCCTGCCTCAGATTTGTTCATTTCTCAGGATTGCGTGCCTACTGTGTGCCAGTTACTTTGGTCACGTAGCACCTTTGTGGTGGTCAGATGGGGCACGCCCACGTGACCTCTGCGATCGATCTCTCTCTCTCTCTGTCTCTCTCTCTCTCTGTCTCTCTCTCTCTCTCTCTCTCTCTCTCTCTCGTGGTAGTATCTTCCCGGGAGCCAGCGGGCAGCTCTATGGTGACGTGGCCCATGTGCTCTGATCTCCGTAGTGGGTCCCCCTGCTCTGCGGGCAGTCCTGAGGCCCGCGGCTCCCTCCCAGGAGGACAGCTTGCGGGCTCAGGTGCCTGCAAACCACGCCTCTTTGGCAGTGTCTCCTGTATCTCTGAGCGCTGCCCTGTCCCACCAAGTACCCAAGCTAGAAATCTGGATGCTGTCCTTGGCCTCTGCCTTCTGTGGCCCCGTGTCCACCCTGTCCCCAAGGCGCTGCACCGCGGCCTCCTTAGTGGGCACCGGGCCTGCTGCCTTTCATGCCCCTGCCCCGTCGTGGGGCGACTCTGACAGCCGCTCTCGTGGCCCGTCTCCCCGACTGTGGTCTTGCCTCCTGTGCTCCATTCTCAACCCGGTAGCCAGAGGAACTTTCAGAAAGCTCAGGGACCCGTTCCTCCGCCTGCTTCCTTCTCTGCACTGCGTTCCGCACCCGGGTACTGAGTTGCTGCGTCTCACGAACCACGGTCCCGCTCTCTCGGTGCCTCCTGTAGAACTTGCTAGTGATTCTGTTTGTCGTGCCCCCATCCTCACCCCCATGCAGCTGACACTGTGTGCCCCTCAGGTCTCAGCTGAGGGCTCCCCTCCTTTGAACACCCTCCCTGCCCTTCCTAAGGGCCGCCGGAACCCTCTGTGGGCTTCTCTCGGCCCCTGCCCGCCGGGCAGAGCTGTCGTCACTCTGCATCCTCACTCGAGGGGATTCCTGAGCAGACAGCCGCCCCTCCGTCTTCGCCCCCGCACTGCCGCCGAGCGGAGCCCTTAAGCACCTCTCGTAGGACGCCCGGACGGCGGGCAGCGGCCACGCCGGAAAGGCCGTCGCTGACTGTGTTTCTCTCGCCGCACAGATGCACATGTTCATCGCCCGCTACTCCGAGCTACTGCACGTGGACATCTCCTGTGACGGGTGTGACGAGATCGCGCCCTGGCACCGCTACCGGTGTCTGCAGTGCAGCGACATGGACCTCTGCACGGCTTGCTTCCTGGGTACGCGCCGCGGTCTGAGCGTGCCGTTGTCTGTGACCGTGTCGTTTCACTCCCCGCCCAGCGCTGCGCTCTGGCCGGGTGGCAGATACGAGTCTGCTCTCCAGCTCGGTTACCTGACGCGCTCTGTCTTCCGTCGCGCGGCTGTAGTCACCCGGTAGCACATCGACAGTCGTGAGCATCTGAGTGCTCTGCACGCGAGGCCCGGTCCCGGAAGGTGCGGCCCCGATCCTGGGAGCAGTTAGTCTTAGCAGGAGCCTGGACGTGCCTACGGAGCACATATCCCCCCGGGACACGAATGGGCATGAGTGGTAGAGTGCCCTGGAAGGGTTCACAAGCCCTAACAGTCAGTGCTGCAGGGAAGGCTCGTGAGGAAGTGTGAATCGTGGGGTGTGACGTGGTCTCTGGAGGAAGTCAGAGCTGGATGGGGTGAAGGTGGTGCCTCACTGTCCAAGCAGAGCAAGTCCGGGGACAGAGGAGCGAGTACCTGTGATGCGTCCAGAGCCTTTCTAGCTGAGTGACAGACCGAGGCAGGCGACGCCCAGGCTGGGGCCCTGGGGTCACGGCTGCCGTGTAGGAACGAATCTGCGGATAGTGGGGGTGTCGACACAGAGCTCTTGCTGGAGGAAGGTGGCTCTGGCCTTACAGGAGGTTCCCTCCGGGATTCGCTCTTAGCCGTGGCCAGGGGTCGTTGCGTGGACCAGCGTCACAGTGGCGGGAGCAGAAGTGGGTCACATGTGAGGCGTGGCGAGCAGGGGGAGGGGGCACGGAGACCTACGGGACGCGAGCGTTTTCTCACTCTCAGGGTTTGAGGTTGTGGGGCCTGCTTTCCTGTGTGATTCTGGAGTGAAAACCTTAGAGCACGGACCCGGCCACTCCTCAGTGATTGTTAACAGGAATGCACAGCAGATGCTTGATGTTTGTCAGGGGCGTGGGGGGGCGGTGAGGGAGGGCCACACAGGAGGCAGCTCACAGATGGGCACGAGATCTTGTTTCTGCCAGGTGGTGGTCACGTTGGGGATTTGTAACCCATTCGATCAGACTCTGTGGCGCTGGGAGGGGGTAGATTGATCCATGGCTCCATGGCTAAGAAGGTCTGCACTGATGGTCCTGATGATCTGCTCAGAGCCTCTGGGCAGAAGGCCCTACCCCCTGGAAGGTCCCCGCGGCCCCGGATGTCCTCAGTGGAATGTGGCAGAGCCCCGCTTCTAGTTTGGGTTGTGTTTGGAAGCCAGCCCTGGTAAGAGCCCTCTGCCTGATCCGCCTCATGCCGCTGTTCCTTCCCCAGGTGGGGTGAAGCCTGAAGGCCATGGGGATGACCACGAGATGGTCAGCATGGAGTTTACCTGTGACCAGTGCCAGGGTTTGATCATCGGCCGGAGGATAAATTGCAATGTGTGTGAAGACTTTGATCTTTGCTACGGGTGCTATGCAGCCAAGAAATTCTCCTATGGGTACGCCTCCTTTATTCTTTTTTTTTATTTATTCTTTTTTGTTTTTTTTTTTTTTTGAGAGACAGACACAATGTGAGCAGGGGAAAGACAGAAAGAGGGAAACAGAATCTGAAGCAGGCTCCAGGCTCCGAGCTGTCAGCACAGAGCCCGACACAGGACTCGCATTTACGAACTGTGAGATCATGACCTGAGCCACTCAACCGACTGAGCCCCCCAGGCGCCCCGTCCTCCTTTTTTCCTTAACAGATTCCAAATGCGCCCACAAGTAAGGAGAGCAGTACACTGAATCTGCATATACCATTACCCAGATTCAACAGTTAGGGAGATTTTGCCCTGTGTGCTTAGCTTATTCCTTTTTTTTCTTTGTTAAAGTATTTTAAAGCAAATCACTGATCTTATTTCCTTCATTCATAGTCCACATCCATTCCAAAAATTATAAGCATTCTTTCATATTACCGAAGTGATATTTATCACACTTTGCAAATATCATCTCGTTTGCCTGGAGAATCTTTTGCCAGGGCAAGGGTGAGAGGGCTGTGAACCCTGACACGGAATGTGCGGTGTTTGGGTTGGTTCATTTTTCTGGGGAGAGGGCTCGCACCTGTCTGTAGACGTCCAGGCTCGTGGGCCATCAGTGTGTCTTGCCTTTGCAGGCATTTGCCCACCCACAGCGTCACGGCTCATCCGATGGTGACCGTCCGGGTCAGCGACCGGCAGAGGCTCATCCAGCCCTACGTGCACAGCTACGCCTGGCTGCTCTTCGCCGCCCTGGCTCTCCACAGCACCCACCTGGCCAGCGCGGAGGACGCGGGGCCCCGGGCCCGCAGCAGCGCCGCCGCCCTGCGCAGCCAGTGCATGCAGCTCGTGGGGGACTGTCTGATGACGGCTCACCAGGGAAAAGGTGACTGTCGCCCGTGCACCGACACCCTGCCGGCTCCCGGCCGCTTGTGCAGGAAGAGCCTCGGCCCAGCGAGGCGCCCGGCTAGAGGCAGCCTGACGCGCCTCTGCACGGGAGACGGGAGCCAATCCCAGGCTCCCACATGCATTTGAGGAAGATTGTCGCGCTAAAATGCACTTCATTTCTCTAAAATAGTTACGTGACGGTGTTAAAAAAAAAAAAAAACTAACAATTGAAACTCTTACCGGCTGTGGGTAAAGTATGTCGTATTTGCATCTACCAGACTCAATGTCGCCGAAGGAACGGTTTTTGCCCGGAGCGCACAGCCCCTTCACGTGACCGCGTTCTGGATGAGAGCGCTTTGTAATTAAAGTTGTTCCCCCACGAAAATACCCGGGCGATTCCGACTTTACTGCGGAGTGCTAAGGAGAACATAGAGCGAACGTTATCTCCGAGACATTCAGACCCTTCCACAGTAAGGGACTCCCTGTTCTAGAAAACGTCGAGGAAACCAGACCCCTGTTGGGCAGCAGGGCGGCCATACTGGAGCTTCCGAGCCGGCTTGTCACCTGTTTGCCGGCGGGAGATTAGGAGTCTCGTTGGGCGGGGCGCTGGTCTGCTGGGCAGACAGTCCTGTTGTGTCTCCTGTCGTCCGCCCTTAGTAAAGCGCAGGCGCCCCTCGCCGCCCAGACTTGTGGCGCCTGAAGCCAGGAGCCGGGCCGTGGCCAGCCGGGGAGCTTGGTGTGCAGTGCGCTTGGCTTGCCCCGAGAGCCCAGCCCTCCACTTCCGGAGAGCAGCAGTGACTTGTGGCGCTTACAGGAAATCAACCTTGTGCTAAAATGCTTAACCATTCTCTTATTTGCTCCCCATGTAGGTCTGAAAGCCCTAGCTCTTCTCGGGGTGCTGCCAGATGGTGACGCTAGCCCACAGGGTGCAGCCCCGCCCGTCGCCGTGCCTGCCCACACACCAGAGGAGGGGACGGCGGTCCGGGATGCTGAGGGCCCATCACGCACAGGCCCTTCGGAGCGAGGCAGCGTACGTCACAGTTCGGCACCGTGCATGATGTCAGGGTGAAAGGGGGAGCCGCTCTCAGCTGGGAGCCGGGCAGCGAGGTTCAGGCCACAGACTCTTGACCTAGGTTCCCGGGTTCCAGCCGCTGATCTGTCCGATCCCGGGCACAGTAACGCAATGTGTCCACTTCACATTCTCATCTGTAAAATGGGGCGAGAATAAGAAAACCTGTCTCCTAGGGTTGTTCTGAGCACTCACACACATTACACAGGGAGCTGATGTGTGAAAAGTGCTGGAAACAGTGTTCACAGTATGGTTCGTGTCAGCGTTAATGGCTCCTGTTACCTGCCTTCCGGTGGGTTCACAGGGGTGGAAGGTGATGCCCGGAAGGTGCCCATTCCTGCCCACGCGAGCACGCGGCTGCAGGCAGGGGCACCAGGTGGACGCGGCAGTCCACACGCACCTGTCCCAGGAGCAGGAGCCTTTCTGGGTGCGCGTGGGCCAGGGACTGCGGCCTGCAGGGTGGTTTTGTGGAAGAGCGATGCTGCCTCTGGGGCTTGAGCTGGCTGTGCGTGCCCTTGGCTTTGCCTCAGGAGCTGCTCATGTTTCCGTCCTCTCTGTCACGCTCACTAGATCAAGGGACCGCTGCTTGGTGGTTGTGGCTCCCCGTGATCCCATTCATTGTCCTTTAGACGAAGTCTGGCGAAAACTTGAGAATTTTGTCAGCTCCACTCAGCCAGAGCCAGCACAAGATAGACCAGTCTCCGACGTGCCGACATTTCTGACCCCAAATCTCCAGGCAGCATTTCAGCCACCCACAGATGGTGGTGGGGAGAGCACGTGGCCAGCAAGGACAGCCTCCACCCTGAGCCTGGGGCCGTGGTGTCTTCCTGTGAGCTCCTAGCGTCTCAGGACAGGCCGCCCAGGCACGCTCTGTTCCCTGTGTATCTGCCTAGTCCTTTATTCGCCTCAGGATGGCCTGTGTGAATTTATTTATTCAACAGATTCAGTGCTATCATTTTTGGGGATCCTGGCCGGCTAAGTGTGTAGAGCATGTGAGTCTTGATCTCGGGCTGTATGTTCGAGCCCCGCATTGGGTGTAGAGTTCACTTAAAATCTCTAAGATCTATTCCTTTTCATTACGTATCTTGATACTCCAACTGTCCCACCTCTGGCCCGTGGAGGCACCTTCCTGCTGGCTCTGTGTCTGTCTGACACGCCTTTTTCTCTGAGCACTTCCTCAAGTTTTGTTGCAGACAAAGCCTTGAGGCTTTCCCTGGCCCAGGGGGAAAGGCCTAAGGAAACACAAGTCCAAGGCTGTCATCCTGCCAATCTCGGCAGCTCGCTGCCTGAATCTTGAGCCCACGAAAGACTCCCTGCGCCAGCACAAGCCCCCTTAACAAAGCTCCTTACCAAAGAAAATTCTCAGAAGTGTAAGCTCAGTGTTCTAGAAGAATTTTTCTTTTCTTCTTCCCAAGAGAAGAACTTTCTGTAAGTGGCTTCAAAAAGCTAAGTAGAGTGGGATCACCTGACTCTTGACTACAGCTCAGGTGCTGATCTCATAGTTGATGAGATCAAGCACCAAGTTGGACTCTGCTGACAGTGTGGAGCTTGCTTGGGATTCTGTCTTCTTCCCTCTCTGCCCCTCCTGCACTTGTGTGCACTCGCTCGCTGTCCTTTAGAATACATAAAAGTAAACTTTAAAAAAAGCTAAGTGGAATGTACTAGAGGTTGGTAGAGTGGCCATTGTTAACGGGATTGTGGGCTCTGATGCAAGGGCATTTGGGAGATGTTTTGGGAATGGGTTGCAGTGATTACTGTCTTAATTAGAGCACAGATTTATCATCAGAAATGAGACACATTTTCATGGGGCACCTGCATGGCTCAGTCGGTTAAGCGTCTGACTTCGGCTCAGGTCATGATCTCACAGGTTGTGGGTTTGAGCCCTGCATCGGGCTGTGTGCTGACAGCTCAGAGCCTGGAGCCTAGTTTGGATTCTGTGTTTCCCTCTCTCTCTACCCCTCCCCCGCTCATGCTCTGTTTCTGTCTCAATAATAAATATACATTAAAGAAAGAAAAAAAGAAATGAGGCACATTTTCTTAAGGAATTAAAAAATATTTAAGTCTACAAAGACTGGCTAATGATTTAAAACATTGAATTGTATTAGAACACAATTGAGCAAACTTTTAAGTTTTCTTTGAAGCAGGGGAGGGGCAGAGGGAGAGAGAGGGTCCCAAGCAGCCTGCCCACTCAGCACGGAGCCCGACGCAGGGATCAATCCCAAGAATCAGACGCCCAACCGACTGAGCCACCCAGGCACACCAGATGAGCAAACTTCTGTTACGAGAAACTTTTATTTTGCATTTTGTTCTCAGTGTAAGAGCGATGGTCACAAGAAGGTCAGACCTTCCGACTGCAGGGGGAGGAGCGAGGCGGACGGAGGTGCGTCAGAAGTGAGGAGTCCCTCAGGCCAGACTCAAGTTGCAGACTCACCTGCAGAGGGTTGCACACCTGCAGGGCTTCCAGGTAAGGGTCCTTTGATCATGACCTCCATCTCCTTTATCTTAAATGCACACAGACCCATCCCTGAGCTGCTTGTTGCACACAGTTTGAAACTGGCCAGTAACCAAGGGCGCACGGTTCCTCATTCTGTGTCAGACGGCACTGCTGACCTTCGGCCTGCTTTTCTACTCTGTTCTTCCCTAATTACGGAGAGCCTTCCTCGTGCCGAGCCCTGTGCTAGACCGCAGGGGTGCGACAGGGACCTAGTCAGACGGACACAGGTCCCTGCCATGGAGCCTGCAGTCTGGGAGGGTGCACACCATGGTACAGGTGACCGGAATTGGACGTGAACGGGACTCTGTCCAGACGAGAGGTGTGCAGCCTCGTAAAGGTCAGGCAGCAAGGGACCTCAGCTGTGCTAGGACCTGCCGTGCGGAGGGACTTGGAGGCACGGCATGGACCCCATGGCGGGAGCCGCCGGGCGACTGCAGGGGGAGTCCCGCCGGCAGGCCTGCAGGGGTGGAGCAGAGCCCTGGGGCTGCCGTGTCACTACAGAGGAGGGCCTCGGCCACCTGCCCGGGGATGGCAGCGACGGGTAGAGCTGCCTTCCCGGACGATTGATGAGCCCAGAGACGGAGGTGCTGTGGGCTGCAGAGAATCCTTGTTGGGACAGTCCTTGGGGGCAGCATGTGTCTCACTGCCCAGCTCCGTGATGGAGGCAGGGGTGAGCAGCGGGCGTCCTGCCCCGTCCACGGGGCCAGCTCTCAGAAGGGGCTGATGGGCAGTTTTACAGTGCAACAGGCTGACCCTCCTCATGGGCCCAGGCCCTCTCTGGTCTGCACAGGCGCCCCCGTCCTGGTCCATATACAGTTTATTGATTCATCAAGGGTTCTCTGAGCACCTGCTGTGCTCCAGGAACATTCCTAGGTGCTTATGACACAGCATTGGAGAGCAGCAAAAGTGTAGAAGGAAGACAGATGAGAATTCCAGTGATTGGGTGTGTTGAACGGTAGTTAATTAGCACGAGCACAGACTAGCAGGGTTGGGGGAGGCCTCCTCGAGCAGGACGTGTTCAGCAGGGTCCCGGTTGTGTTCTCTAGCAGCTCAGGGCCGGTGCGGCAGCTCGCTTGCTGTCTGTATGTGCACAGAACCCGGCAGGATCTGAAAGTTTGATGTTTTACAACCCAGATGCTGACGGTGCAGTCATGTCGACTCGGAAGGCCGTCGAGGAAAAGGCAGCTACTCCCAGCCCTGAGCAGGTGTTTGCTGAGTGTTCCCAGAAGAGGATTTTGGGATTACTAGCAGCCATGTTACCTCCCTTAAAGTTGGTAAGAGACAAATGGTAATTCCTTTTCTGGAAGAGGGCGGTGGTTTATGTGGGAGAAGACCACCTCTTAGTAGCAGACGCCTGTGTGTCCCTGAGAGCAGCATGTCGTGATTGTTAGAAGTAGGGCCATAAGATGCTGTCTGAGGGGGCGCCTGGGGGGCTCAGGCTGGTAAGTCTCCGACTTTGGCTCAGCTCATGGTCTCACAGTTCGTGAGTTCACGCCCCACATCAGGCTCTCTGCTGTCAGCACAGAGCCCTCTTCAGATCTTCTGTCCCCTTCTCTTGCTGCCCTTCCTCCACTGGTTCTCTCACACCCCCTCAAAATAAATAAATAAGCTTAAAACAAAGAAAAAAGGATTCCTGAGAATGTCCTGTCACGCCTGATTGTGTATAGCTGTTGATGAAAGGCATGGCCCCTGGGCACGAGCCACTTGTACCTGAGACTCCCGGGAGGGGGGACAGCGTTCAGTTGATGGGGTTACATGGATTCCGTGCTGACCAGGCATCTCTCCTTCTCTTGGCAGGACCCCGCGGTCCCTGTGATCGATCTGGAGCGCGCCCTCCCGCTCATGTTTCAGGTCGTCATCTCGAACGCAGGCCACCTGAACGAAACCTACCACCTCACGCTGGGCCTTCTCGGCCAGCTAATCACCCGCCTTTCCCCAGCAGAGGTGGACGCCGCGGTGGTGACGGTCCTCTCTGCCAAGCACAGCTTGTTTGCGGCAGGGAGCGGCCCCGCCGAGCCAGATGGCTGGAAGACCGCCCACCTGCTCTTCAGCCTGGGAGCCGTGTGTCTGGACAGGTAGCCCCACACCCCGCCCAGCTCACTGCGCGTTTCCCCAAGCCCGTGGTCCAGCACTTGACGCACTCCAGTGTGCTGCTGTCCAGGCAGCCCTTGTGAGGGTAGAATTCATTTTACTAGGAATGGTGTCACCCGACATTCAAGTTGTCCTTAAAACCCACACTGAAACAGCTGTACGGTCTTGGCGCTGTCACTGATTCAACTTTCTGAAGGTGTATATATTCTGGTAGATTTTCCCTGGCAGCAGTAAGTGTAGGCTTTGGGGTTGAAGCAAATAGGCCCAGCCCGTCTTTATTATAAGAGTAATAGTCACAGTACCAAATTTGGAAAACAAAAGTGGAGAAAAAAATTTCCCCAGCTATACCATTTTAATGCACCTGGTGCTGTTTCAGTATATTTCCTTCTGAGCATAAATGTGAGTGTGCACAAGTGCATGTGAATGTTTGACTTTTTTATAGAGATTTTTTTTTAACATAACTGTAGACTGAGCGTATAGATAACAGGCGTCATCGGGTAGTTTCTAACCTAACGGGCGAGGGGCTCTTGGGCAGGCGGCTGCGGCTGCCTCGGAGTGGAGGGAGCGCTGCCGAGTTGAGTTTAGAGCCTGCACCACCTAACGGAGCTCTCGCCTTCCAGCAGGGTGGGCTTGGACTGGGCCTGCTCCATGGCGGAGATCCTGCGGTCACTCAGCAGCGCCCCACTGTGGCGTGACGTCATCGCCGCCTTCACGGACCACTGCATCAAGCAGCTGCCTTTCCAGCTGAAGCACACCAACATCTTCACCCTGCTCGTGCTGGTCGGCTTCCCCCAGGTATGTCGCTTTGGAGGCCGGGCCACGTCTTTCCATCCTCATCCCGCCCAGCAGAGTCTCTGCAACATGTGTCTTTGGAAGTTTCTTCCCTTCAGTTATATAATTTGCATTTACAGGATTGGTATATTTTCAAGATTATGGGATGGTCTGTTCTACTGCATGTTTAACAGGTTAGCCGTTTGACTCATTTATTAGCTAGTAGCTGGCTTTGACTAGCAGGTAACTAACAGCCGTCACAGAGAACTTCAGAGTGGTTGTTTCTCATGTGGCCATTCACCTTGATCTCCTTTCTGATCGTCACGGCTTGCAGGTGGTGGGACAAAGGGGACTGTGAAAACATGGCTTCCTCCAGCGAGCATGTACAGCACTTCTGTGCTAGGCCTTGGACTTAGGAGAGCCCATCCTCTAGGACCTGTTGGAGTCCAGGGCATGAGCAGGGAGGCAGGGGCCGGTGTCCTGTCTCTGTGTGCTCCTGAGTTGCCTTCTTGGTCTCCGTCCTGTTCTAGGTCCTCTGTGTCGGGACCCGATGTGTTTATACGGATAATGCCAATGAACCACACAACGTGATCATCTTGAAGCACTTTACTGAGAAGAACAGGGCTGTGGTCGTCGATGTCAAAACCCGGAAAAGGAAAACAGGTCCCAAGCATAATTATGTTTTCTTTTTTTTTTTAATTAATTTCTTTTAAATGTATATACAAGTTGGTTAGCATGTAGTGTAACAATGGTTTCAAGAACAGATTCTTTAATACCCCTTACCCATTTAGCCCATACCCTCTCCCACAAACCCTCCAGTAACCCTCTGTCTGTTCTCCATATTTAAGAGTCTCTTATGTTTTGTCCCCTTCCCTGTTTTTATGTTATTTTTGTTTCCCTTCCCTTCTGTTCATCTGTTTTGTATCTTAAAGTCCTCATGAGTGACATCATAGGATATTTGTGTTTCTCTAATTTCGCTTAGCATGATACACTCTAGTTCCATCCACATAGTTGCAAATGGTAAAATTTCATTCTTTTTGGATGCTGAGTAATACTCCATTGTATATATGTACCACATCTTCTTTTTCCATTCATCCATCGATGGACACTTGGGCTCTATCCATACTTTGGTTACTGTTGACAGTGCTGCTATAAACATTGGGGTGCGTGTGCCCCTTCAAAACAGCACACCTGTGTCCCTTGGATAAATACCTACCATTGGAATTGCTGGGGCGTAGGGTAGTTCTATTTTTGATTTTTTGAGGAACCTCCGTACTGTTTTCCGTTTGCATTCCCTCCGCAGTGCAGGGGAGGTGGTCTTTCTCCGAGTACCCGCCCGCGTCTGTTGTTGCCTCACTTGCTGATGTTAGCATCATTATTTTTTATAAGAATGAAAGGAAGTTGTCCAACCTCTGCATACTCTGCAGTCAATGAAGATACCTTGGTTCTTGCCCCTGCACATGGTTTTTTAAAAAAACAAGTTGTGAGTCCCTGAGCTGCTTTTTCTTCATCTCTGAAGAAATGTGGTTGAATTAGGGTAAAAAAAATTTTTTTAAGTCTATTTATTTTGAGAGAGACAGAGAGAATGTAAATAGGGGAGGGGCAGAGAGAGAGAATCCTAAGCAGGCTCTGCAGGGTCAGAGCGCCAAGCTGACACAGGGCTCAAACTCTCAGAACTGTGAGACCATGACCTTATCCAAAGTCAAACGAGATGATTAACTGACTGAGCCACCCATGTGCCCTGAATTAAGGTAAATTTGAAGGCCCTTGCCCTGCTGTCATTTGTTATATATGGCTCTGTGTTTTTGGTGGGACATGTTTAGGTTCTGAGCATGTAATTTTTCCATTTGCCAGTGTCCTTGGTTTTCTAGTGGGTAATTTAAATAGATTGTGGAGTGAGGTGGCTAAATGAGTGTGAAATAACTTTGAATAAGTGTGTTGACATTCACGTCACTTTCCATTTTGCTCCATCAGTAGAAGAGTGGAAGTATATCGTGGGTGACCTTTGACTTAGTTTGCCGAGCCCCAAACAGCCTACAAACTCTGGAGTACTGTAACCACGCTGTGCCCAGTTCTGCTTTCTCCATCAGCTTCAGCCTCAGGCACACTTTGTGTGTGGTGTGAGGTGAAGGTCAAGGTTCTCGTTCTTTCTCCTTTTCTTTTCTTTTTTTTCCTTTTTGCATATTAACATCCAGTTGTTTTACGACCATTTGTTGAACAGACTTCTTCTCCATTGAATTATGCTGTCACCTTTGTTAGAGATTGGTTGGCCCACACGTCTGGGTCCCTGTATCGGGTCTGTCTTACTCCGTTAATCTGTGTATGTGGCTTACCTCACAGACTGCATTCTCAGGACTTTTGCAGATTTATGCGAAGTCTTGAACTCAGGTCCTCCAGCTTTGTTATTCTTTTGTCGGCATTGTTTTGGGTAGTCTAGTTCCTTTGCCTTTCTGTATAAATTTTAGATTCAACTTGCCAGTTACTCTTAAATCACCATTGAATCTGCATATCCATTTGGGGAAAACTGACATCTTAACATGACACATGAGCACGGTATCCCTGTCCATTTACTTAGGGAACAGTGGGGGGTCTCTAATCTCTCTTCATCTGGCACAGCTGACTTCTCTCATTCCTGCTTTGGATAATTTGTATCTTCTCTTGTTTGTTCAAAGCAGAGCCGGGAAAGAGAGCATCCAGAAACTTGGCGCCGGGCCCGCAGAGCCGCGTGTCCAGGGGCGGCTCAGGGCCATGCGGGGCGGCTCAGTGCTGTCCGGGGCTGCTCAAGGCAGCCATGCCGGGCGGCGCGGAGCCGAGGGGAAGAGAAGGCGAGGCTGAAAACCTCATGGCGTGATCTCTGGAGAGGGAGACCTCCGCCCGGGGTGGAGATACAAACTCACATGCAGCCGCTGGGCGCGGGGAGAGAAATCCACCCCTCAGCAGCGGGCTGGTTCTCCCGTGGGCCTGGCAGCCCGCCGACCTCAGGTGGGACCAGGGCAGGGCCGGCTCCCCAGTCCCCTGTGCATCCCGGCCAGAGAGCCACCCGACTACCTGAGAGCATTTTCCCGGAGGCGGAAGCATTAGTGTGTGGACTCAGATTTAGAAACCAAGCGGAACTTAGAAAACCGAAACAATTTAACCCGCGGGGGGCGGGGAGGGGGGGGAGGTTGGACTCAAGAGAGTGGCTGGCAACCCATGGTCTGGGAGGGGCGTGGAGCCGCCATTCTTCTGCTGCATCCACTAAGGCGGGGCCTCAGAGAGCAGCCCCTGAGACCTGAACTACCTACATGGAACCACGTCCATCTGCGCTGGAGAGCTGGATTCCTCTTTGCGTGCTACTTTTTACTTTTTTTCAATTTTTTTCTTTTCTAATTCTTTTTAATTGTTAATTTTAATAATTTTTTTTCTTGTTTTCTCCTTTCTATTTTCCTATTTCCTCATTTTCTCCCTTTCCCCCCTGGAGTCCAGGAAAGACCAAATTTATGCACTGTTGTGATTAGATCAACTTGTAACCATCTAGATATTCTTCCCTTATCTCATTCTTATCTCTCCCTTCTGCAGGTTTTATGCTCTCAGACTGTCCTTTATCATTGGCTGTCTCTGTCCCCTGGCTTTTTTTTTTCTACTTTCCTGTCCTCTCTTTTCTTTCCCACTCCTTTTTTTCCTTTCCCATTTGGTTTGCTTGTTTACTGGATCTGTCTGTGCATTTGTGTGCTTGTGTTCCCTGTGTGTTCGTCTGTCTGTTTCCCTTTTCAGAGTTACCTCAAGAAACAAGCCAAAGCACACATGGAGAGTCCTAAATATCACTGAGTAGGGGGAAAAATTAATCAGGCATAACAAGAGAAACTGAGAAACAGCAATAAAAGAACATCTCCTGAAACGACAGGCCCTGGACAGTCAAAAGCCTCCTTGAATAGAGTAATACTAACAAGCACACAAAGCTGAACGAGCTTTTAAAGCTGACGAGAGACAGAAAGCTGGCCACAATGACAAAACGAAAGAACCCTCCTCTAAAAGAATTCCAGGAAGAAATCATAGCTACAGAACTGCTCAAAACAGACACAAACAACGTAACTGAACAAGAATTTAGAACAATTGTCATAAAATTAATCGCTGGGCTTGAAAAAAGCATGGAAGCCATCAGAGAAGCTATTGATACAAAGACAGGAGACCTTCAAAAGGCTATAAATGAGGTGAATAATAAAATTGAGGCTACCAATGCACGGACTGAAGAAGCATAGAGGAGAATAGGTGAATTAGAAGACACAGTTATAGCAAAAGAGGAAGCCAAGAAAAAGAGAGAAATTGATACAGGAGCACAAAAGGAGAATTTGGGACCTGAGTGATACAATGAATTGAAACAATACCGGTATCATAGGAGTTCCTGAAGAGGAAGAAAGAGAAAAAGGTCCTGAAGAGGTGCTGGATCAAATTATAGCCAAAAATTTGTCTACTCTGGGGAAAGAAAAAGACACTGAAATTCAAGAGGCACATCGAACACCCCTAAGATGTAACATGACCCGACCTTCGGCACAACATATCATAGTGAATCTGGCAAAATATAGAGAATTCTGAAAGCAGCTAGGGATAAAAGGGCCCTCACATACAAAGGGAAACCTATCAGAGTGGCTACAGACCTATCTACTGAAACTTGGCAGGCCAGAAAGGAATGGCAGGTAATCGTCAATGTGATGAACAGGAAAAATATGCAACAAGAATCCTTTATCCAGCAAGCCTGTCATTCAAAATAGAAGGAGAGCTAAAGGTGTTCCCAAATAAACAAAACTTAAGAGAATTCATCACCACCAAACCAGCCCTATAAGAAATCCTAAGAGGGACTCTATGAGAGAAATGTAGCAAAGAATATAAGACACCAGAGACATTAATACAAGCATGAACTCTACAAAGAACACAATGACTCTAAACCCACATTTTTCAATAATAACACTGAATGTAAATGGACTGAACACTCCAATCAAACGACACAGGGTAGCAGAATGGATAAAAAACCAAAATCCATCTATTTGCTGTCTACAAGAGACTCACCGTATACCTGAAGACACTTTCAGATTGAAAGGAAGGGGATGGAGAAATGTCTACCATGCAACTGGAAGCCAAAAGAAAGCCGGAGTAGCCATACTTATATTGGATAAACTGGACTTTAAAGTAAAGGAGGAACAAAGGATGAAGAAGAACATTATGTAATAATTACAAGGTTTCTCCATCAGGAAGAGCTAATAATTATAAACATCTGTGAGCCAAATTCGGGAGCACCCAAATACATAACACAATTAATCACAAATAGAAACAATCTTAACGATAAGAATGTGCTAATTGCAGGGGACTTTAATACTCCACTTACAACAATGGACAGGTCAACCAGACAGAAAATCACTAAAGTAACAATGGACCTGAACGACACACTGGAACAGATGGAATTAATAGATATATTTAGAACTCTGCATTCTGAGGCTAGGGAATTCACTTTCTTCTTGAGTGCGCATGGCACATTCTCCAAGATAGATCACATACCGGGTCATAAAACAGCCCTCCATAAATACAAACGCACTGAGATCATCCCATGCACACTTTCAGATCACACTGCTATGACACTGGAAATCAACCACACACAGGAAGAAGTCTGGAAAACCTCCAAAAATGTGGAGGTTAAAAACCACCCTACTGAAGAATGACTGGGCGAATCAGGCAAGTAGAGAAGAGATTAAAAAATGTATGGAAACAAATGAAAATACAACCATCCAAACTCTCTGGGACACAGCAAGGGCAGTCCTAAGAGGAAAGTATATTGCAATCCAGGCCTGTTTCAACAAACTAGAAAAAGCGCAAAATCAAAATCTAGCAGAGCACACAAGGAAACTAGAAAGGGAGCAGCAAGAACACTCCAAACCCAGCAGAAGAAGAGAAATAATAAAGATCAGGGCAGAAATAAACAATATAGAATCCAAAAAAGCAGTTGGAAAAATCAATGAACCCAAGAGTTGGTTTTTTGAAAAAATAAACAAAATTGATAAACCTTTATCAAGGCTCTTCTGAAGGAAAAGTGAAAGCACCCAAATAGACAAAATTATGAATGAAAATGGATCTATTACAACTGATCCCTCAGAAATACAAGCAGTCATCAGAGATTACTATGAAAAATTATATGCTGACAAACTGGACAATCTAGAAGAAATGGACAAATTCCTAAACACACATGCACTACCAAAATTCAAAGAAGAGATAGAAAATCTGAACAGACCCGTAACCAGTGAAGAAATTGAATCAGTTATCAAAAATCTCCCAACGAATAAAAGTCCAGGGCCAGATGGATTCCCAGAGGAGTTCTACCAGACATTTAAAGCAGAATTAACACCCATCCTTCTCAAGTTATTCCAAAAAATAGAAATGGAAGGGAGACTTCCAGACTCATTCTATGAAGCAAATATCACCTTGATTCCTAAACCAGACAGAAACCTAACAAAAAACGAGAATTACAGGCCAATATCCTTAATGAATACAGATGCAAAAATACTCAACAAGATAGTAGCAAGTCTAATTCAGCACATAAAAAGAATTATCCATCATGATCCAGTGGGATTCATTCCTGGGCTACAGGGCTGGTTCAATATTTGCAAATCCATCCATGTGATACATCACATTAGCAAAAGAAAAGATAAAAACCATATGATCCTGTCGATAGGTGCAGAAAAAGCATTTGACAAAATACATCCCTTCTTAATAAAAAAAACCCTTGAGAAAGTCAGGATAGAAGGAACTTACTTAAACATTATTAAAGCAATTTCTGCAAAGCCCACAGCTAATATCATCCTCAATGGGGAAAAACTGAGAGCATTCCACCTGAGATCAAGAACAACAGGGATGTCCACTCTCACCACTGTTGTTTGACGTCGTGCTGGAAGTCCTAGCATCAGCAATCAGACAACAAAAGGAAATAAAAGGCATCAGAATTGGCAAAGATAAAGTCAAACTTTCACTGTTCACAAATGACATGATACTCTACATGGAAAACCCAATCGACTCCACTGGAAGCCGACTAGAACTGATCCATGAATTCAACAAAGTCGCAGGGTACAAAATCAAGCTACAGAAATAGGTTGCATTTTTATACATCAAAAAGGAAGCAACAGAAAGAGAAATTAAGAAACTGATCCCACTCACAATTGCACGAAAAAACATATAATACCTAGGAGTAAACCTAACCAAAGATGTAAAAGACCTATATGATGAAAACTGTAGAAAGCTTATGAAAGAAATTGAAGAAGACACAAAGAAATGGGAAAACATCCCATGCTCATGGATCGGAAGAATAAACATTGTGAAAATGTCATTATTACCCAATGCAATCTACACATTCAATGCAATCCCCGTCAAAATTTCACCAGCATTCTTCTCAAAGCTAGAACAAACTATCTTAAAATTCATATGGAACCACAAAAGACCCCAAATAGCCAAAGTAATATTGAAGAAGAAAACCAAAACGGGAAGCATCACAATCCCAGATTTTAGCGTCTACTACAAAGCTGTCATCATCAAGACAGTATGGTAATGACATAAAAACAGACACACAGACCAATGCAATAGAATAGAGAACCCAGAACTGGGCCCACAAGTGCATGGCCAATTAATCTTTGAAAAGCAGGAAAGAGTATCCAATGGATAAAAGACAGCCTCTTTAGCAGGTGGTGCTGGGAGAACTGGACAGCAACATGCAGAAGAATGAAACTAGACCACTTTCTTACACCATACACAAAAATCAACTCAAAATGGATGAAGGAAAGAATGTGAGACAGGAAACCATCAAAACCCTTGTGGAGAAAAAGAAACGACCTCCTTGACCTCAATTGCAGCCATTTCCTCCTCGATACATCCCCAAAGGCGAGGGAATCAAAAATAAACATGAACTATTGGGACCTCATCAAGATAAAAAGCTTCTGCTCCGCAAAGGAAACAATCAAGAAAACTAATAGCAACTGACAGAATGGGAAAAGATAGTTGCAAATGGCATATCAGATAAAGGGGTAGTATCCAAAATATACAAGGAACTCCCCAAACTCCAATCCGAAAACAAATAATCCAGTGAAGAAATGGGCAGAAGACTTGATCAGATACTTCTCAAAGAGGACATCCAGATGGCCAACAGACACATGAAACGATGCTCGGCGTCACTCAGCATCAGGGAAATGCAAATCAAAACCACACTGAGATACCATCTCACACCAGTCAGAGTGGCTAAAATGAACAAATCAAGAGACTATAGATGTTGGTGAGGATGTGGAGAAACAGGCACCCTCCTACACTGTTGGTGGGAATGTAAACTGGTGCAGCCGCTCTGGAAAACAGTGTGGAGGCTCCTCAAAAAACTATCGATCAAACTCCCCTGTGACCCAGCAATAGCACTGCTAGGGATCTACCCACGGGATACTGAAGTGCTAATGCAAAGGAGCACACGTTCATAGCAGCACTGTCAACAATAGCAAATCATGGAAAGAGCCTAAGTGTCCATCACCTGATGAATATATCAAGAAGACGTGGTATATATATACAATGGAGTATTACATGGCAATGAGAAAGAATGAAATCTGGCCATTTGTAGCAAAGTGGATGGACCTCGAGGGAGTCATGCTAAGCGAAATAAGTCAGGCAGAGAAGGACAGATACCATATGTTGTCACTCAGAGGTCTAACAGGAGAAAACTAACAAGGGGCCTTGGGAAAAGAAAAGGGGGGGGAGAGAATTGGGGAGAAGGAGTGAGGCAAATCATGAGAGACCTTTGAATCCTGAGAACAAACTGAGGGCTGAAGAGGGAGGGGGGAAGGGGAAGGGAGGTGATGGTCATGGAGGGGGCACTTGTGGGGAAGAGCACTGGGTGTTATATGGAAACCAACTTGGTAATAAACTATTAATTTAAAAAAAAAACTTTTTTTAGATACTAAAAAAAAAGAAGAAGAACCTTTTTTGGGCATCCACTGTAGCCCCAATGCCATTTTCAGTGCTTTGGAGAATACAAAGATGAATCAGGCTCAGACTGTCGTCAGTTAGTTCAGACTATGTAGTATGGGTGCGGCCCCAGTCGGGTGAGAAGTTTCTCATATCACAAGTACTGAAGCTAGGTGCTGACTCTCCTAAACTGTTGGTGCCAGTATAAATTGTTACATGATTTTCCCCCAACACAATTCAGTCTGGTGACGTGTATACAAAACTCAAATATGTATTCTCTTTGACCCAGAGATTCTACATCTAGGTTTTTTTCCTAAGTAAATAAAGAAGTATGCAAAGATTTAAAAAAAAACAAAAGAGAGAGAGAGAAAACAGGGCTCCTGGGTGGCTCAGTTAGTTAAGCATCCGACTTGAGCTCAGGTCATGATCTCAGTTCAGTTCATGGATCAAACCCCACACTGAGCTCCCTGCTGTCAGCACCAAGCCTGCTCTGGATCCTCGGACCCTCCCCCCGCCCCTCCCTCCCTCACGCTCCCTCCCGCTCTCTCAAAAATAAACATTAAAAAATTCATAATAAAATGAGAAAACAATATCTTTTATGTTTATTTACATACGTGCTTACCATTTCCGGTGCTCCTCATTCCTTTGTGCAGCTTCAAGTATCCGTCTGATAGCCTTTTAACATTTCTTGTACCTCCGGTCTGCTGCTACAGAATTTTTTTTGGATGTCCTACCAAACCAAAGAAATAATTGTGACTTTATCTTTGAGAGATAATTTTGCTGTGTAAAAAATTCTAGTCTGAGAAATTTTTTTTGAATACTTTGAAGTTATTGGTCCATTTTCTTCTGGTTTGCATAGTTTTTGCCACAAAGTCCGTCATTCTCTGTTACTCTTCAAATGTCTTTTCTCTCTGGCTGCTTTTAAGATTTTTTTCTTCACTGGTTTTTAGCATTTTGATTGTAATGTGCCTTGACTGATATTCTTTGTTTTTTCTGCTTGGAGATTTAAGGAGCTCCTGGATTTGTGGATTTACAGTTTCCATCAAATTCAGAAAAATTTCGACCATTATGTCTTAAAATAATTGCTCCACCCCCCCCCCCAGGATACTTCCACTCTCACTGGTGGGAAGACACAGTATGCCCAGGTCTGTGTGAGCTCCACAAGTTGTCCGTCCAACTGCTTCTGGTAGCTCCTTCCTAGAACTGGGTGGTTTTCTATCTAGGGAATTTGCTCTCGGCTTCATGTAGATTATACTCAGCCAGAAGCCATCACCTACTCATGAGGAAGCTCCTGTGGCCCTTGTAGACAGGTCTCCCACACCCCCTATGTCTCTGCTCGCCCCCCCCCCCCGCCCTTCTTCGTGATATCCTGCCCCATAAATTCTAGCTGCCTTGACTTTCCGGAACTCTGACCTCTTCCTCATCAGTTCATTGAGAATGCGGGACTCTGCCTGGACTTCCAGGGTCTGTTCTGCAGCCTGTAAATTGTTTCCAGAAGGCCAGGCTGTTGGAAGTCTCCCCTGGTTTATGTCTCTTGAATGCGGGATCATAGTCCTATAGTGTTTGTTGCCTCGAATCTGCATTGTTTCATGTGATTTTTTTTTTTAAATGTTCTTGTTGTTTAAGATAGGAGAGTAAGTTCAGCCTCTCAGTTTTGTTTGGAAGTGGAAGCCTCTTCTGTGGGCTGTGTGTAAGGACTTGCTCTAACATTTTTGGAGACAGAGTGTTTGTGCAAGGTAGTAGGAATGTAAATTGTCTCTCCCAGCTGCTTGATGGACGGGTGGCCCGGTGCCACTTCAGTGTTCACCTGCAAGCCAGCCTTAAATATGACGGCTAAGTTGAAGCCAGGGAGATTTGCGTTTTGGGTCTGCAGTTCTTACGTCAATAAAGGTGTATCACTAGGGAAGAGACATCGCTGCGGGAGGCATTCACTGGACTCTGTGCCTTTCTCTCCCTGCCCGATGTCACCCTGCAGTGAAGGACTACCAGCTGGCCCAGAGAGGGAAGGAATGCAGCAGCTCCCTGAGCCGCTACTCCCAGCACTTCGCCTTCATCGCCAGTCACCTGCTGCAGACCAGCATGGAGAGCCACGGTCCCGAGGGCGTGGAGGCAACGTGGGTCCTGGCCCTGGCCCTCAAAGGGTTATACAAAACCCTGAAGGTAACGGGGAGCTGTGATTTCACCTCTGCGGGCATTTACATCGAGGAAGTGCCGCGTGATTTCGGTGGGTGCTTAGCCACAGGATCTCGATTGTTTTTAGGAATGTTTGGGCCTTGCACAAGGATAACTTGAAGGAAAAAACACATTTTCCCTAGTAGTTGGTTCTTTGTAGTTTTTCAGTACTCTTTCCCGAAACCAGGTGTTTGCCTAATGGACACGTAACCTTAGAAGATGGGAAGAAACTAGACCAAACAGCTTCTCTGCCCCGAAAGCACAGCTCCTCCCGCGCATCAGGGGACCGGAGGAAGGGGAGGACAGGGAGCAGCATCCTGGGGCCTCTGAGATATGCGCTGGGTGGTTGGGGGGTGGGGGAGACACGTGAGGAGCTGGCTGAGAGCGGGTGCAGACGGCCAGCCCCCACTTGCGGGGAACAGGGTTCTTTTGCTGCCCGAGGGGCCTCCCGGGGGAAGGGATTGCTTGTAGGACCGTCTTCCCCACAGAAGTAGCCATGAAAGAGGGTTTCATTTTAAAAGTGTGCGAGTCCCTGGACTTTGGCAGAACTGCCCCGGGGACCACAGAAGGACTCGGGCATGAGGGCGCTCCCGCTCCGGCCCAGCCCCGACCGAGGCTGCCGACTCCATGGCATTTGTCACAGTGTGAAAGAGAGAGTAAATCCCTGAAGGCACAGACCATTTCTGTGTCTGGTTCCCTGTTTTCACAAATATTTGTTGAGCACCCGAGAGCCATGTAGCTGTGAACTTGAGGAAGGTGGAGCTTACAGCCCAGCCTACAAGAGGGACAACACAGAGCCTGCAAGGGAAACTACCTTGAGTCAGAAAAAGCCTTTCTGAGGAGGTGAGATTTGAGACCGTAGAGGGAGTCTGGGCAGAGCCCCGTGTGCAGGGGGAGCTGCAGACGCCAGGCCCAGGGCAGGCGCGGCTGTCAACCGAGGCGGCGCCTGCAGGCCTCCAGGGCCGGCCGTGCGCCAGAGGGAGGTGAGCGCAGAGCAGAGAAGCAGGCAGAGCCCACGGCGGCCTGGGAGCCCCGCCTGCCGCCGGCAGGGATGCGGGTTTCAGTGTGAAGACGCCGGGAAGCTTTGGGAAGCAGAGGCCCTGAAGCCGTGCCCTCAGCGCCGGCCGTGGCGCGCAGTGCGTCCCGGCGGCAGAAATGCGCGTGGCGGGTGCTGGAGAGAGAGCGGGCGGACTCTGGTTAGGGCTGAGGTTCGGGGTCTCGGCCTTCCTGCCGACCCGGAATTTTCCGGACACGGGGTGCTCTGAAGGAGGCTGTCTCTTCCCTGCGTGCCGGCGGCAGGTCACCCCTTCTGTTTGGCAGGCTCACGGTTTCGAGGAGACCCATGCGACCTTCCTTCAGTCGGATTTGCTGAAGCTGCTGGTGAAAAAGTGCAGCAAAGGGACCGGTTTTAGTAAAACGTGGCTCCTGCGGGATCTGGAGGTAAGGGATGGGCGCAGGTGCGGGCTTCCCACCTGCAGGGGGGCAGGACGGCACAGCGCATGCTCGGTCTGTCTTCATGTGTGTCCCTGTTGGACACAGGGACTGTGACACCTGCCCTCCCCGTCAGGGAGGGTGACTTTGATGTCTGTTCAGAAAACACGGGAGAAGTATTCTCTGGACACAGGCGGCCGGCCATTATATCCTGACAATAAAGTGATTCCTTGATTATTATTTCCCTTTAAAGTCCCTTTGAGTTAAAATCAGTTTCCGAGTTTGTCCTCGGTTATATTTATTTTGTGTAGGATTTTAGTCGGTGATTTTCATCTCATTACAGTCCTTGTAGGCCTTCGCTCTTTCTTAGTGGAATTCCTGTGGTTCTCTGTGGAGTTTCCAGAGTAAGTGCTCCAGGGCCGGGAAAAGCTGCTGCCATGTGGGAGGCCTTCTCTCCCACAGGCCTGAGCGTGAGGACCAGCTCTCAGGAGCCGCGAGAGGGCTTGCTTAGTTTGCAGGCACGTGTGCCCAAGCATAGGAATGGGGGAAATCTGGAGAGCTTCTGGGCTCTCGATCTGAGGAAACATTTTAAATTAAAAAGAATTATGTTAATTCTTACTTGTTTTTGAGAGAGAGAGAGGGAGACACAGAATCTGAAGCAGGCTCCAGGCTCTGAGTTGTCAGCTCAGAGCCCGACACGGGGCTCGAACCCACGAACCTTGGGGTCATGACCTGAGCTGATATCGGACACTTAGCCACCCAGGCACCCCTAAAATTTTCTTATTATTCAAATAATAGAACCATATTGCAGAAAGTTTGAACTATAAGGAAAACTTCAAGTTTCACCTCACACACACAGCTCCTGTTAGCATGTCACGTGTGTCCTTGTTCTAGTCGTTTTCTTCTGCATCCGAGTTACACGTACAGCCTCAGAGGCAGAGAGTGCGTGCGGCGGCCTGTCCCTCAGTCGCTAGGCAGGTTTCCATGTTTAATGGCTGTCGGTGACACGTGATGGCAGGTTCCGGCCTCTTTGACCATAATATGAGTGAACTGTTTACACATTTTACATTATTCCTAAAAGGTGAGTTATTGGCTGCGGTAAAGGTAGTAGATATTCTCGTAGGTCTTTACGGTTCACCAAGACGCGTTCCAGGGCGGCCCCAATCTGCGCTGCGGGGGCCAAGCTAAGAAACACAGAGGCCCCTCCTGGTTTCAGTTAGCGTTTCTTTGATGACGGGTACAACCGAACATGTTTTCATGTTGTTTCTTTCTTTACTCACTTCACATTCTTTTTGTGAGTCTGTATGTCTTTTAAAGAGATCAAATAATTTCTGTCCTTTGAGGGCTAAAGATGTGGGTGATGTTCTCGCGCCGCACACCCACACCCCCGTCCTGCCCGGTTTCCTGCCCCTAGATTTTGTCCATCATGCTCTACTCCTCAAAGAAGGAGGTCCAGACCTCCGCCGAGCACACAGCCCTGGAGCCAGACGAGCGAGGGGATCAAGGGGAGGAGGCGGAAGGCTTGGCCAGCAGCCCTGGAGAGCCAGAGCGGAGGAACCTGGATCCTCTGGAAAGCCTGGACGAGCCCACCAGAATATGTTTCTTGGTGAGTTCTGGGGCCGTGGCGCGGACGGCGGAGGGACCCCACAGGATGGCTTCTCTTTGGCTTGCACCTTGTTTCCCCCTCGGTCCGAAGATGTCTGACGTGCTGGGAGGCCCCTTGAAGACACAGTTGGAATTGTAATGCATAAGTGATCTGGAAGAATGGAGAAGCCCTTACCATAGTCGTTCTTAAGCTTTTGGGGTCTACAAGCTTTAGGTCGTGTCTCCTGTGAAGTAGACATGTGCCGCCGCGCGGAGTCTGCAGCCCTTCCCTGGGGCCCCCGGGCCTGAGACCGCGCTCGCTCGTCCTGGGGGAGGCGCCCTTCTTCGGAGCAGCTCCCGCACATCGAG
Organism: Mungos mungo; assembly: GCA_004023785.1. NCBI lineage: Eukaryota > Metazoa > Chordata > Mammalia > Carnivora > Herpestidae > Mungos > Mungos mungo. The sequence continues at coordinate 15,122 of PISW01004300.1, read as the reverse complement.
CACACAGGGGTAGGGGCCGGAGGTCAGAAAGCGAGTTTAGTTTCCGCAGAAACCAAAAGGAAGTACAGCTTTGGACTTCCGGTGGAGGCGGTCAGACGGGCCGAGGCGGCTGCGGAGAAGCCGGCAGCTCTCGGCCGTTAGCGCTGCGTTTGGGGGCCTGGTGTTTCTTTTGGTGTTTCCGTGCAGTATGTTTTCCTTTGAATTAACAATAGCAGATGGCAGTCCATGTTTTAGAGTTTATAATTTTATTTGCTTTACGTGACCGCGCAGTATTCGTAACTTATAACCTGTGGTAACTTTAGAAAATAGTTGTTTTATCCCTTTTGAGTTCAGGTGACCGCCAGGTGTTAAAACACTTTTAAACCGTGTGTCTTCCACCTCAGATGGCCCACGACGCCCTCCGTGCCCCCCTGCACATTCTCCGGGCCGTGTACGAGCTGCAGATGCAGAGGACCGATTCCTTCTTCCTGGAGGTTCAGAAGAGGTGAGGACCCTGCCGGCAGCGCGTGGGTGAAAGTCCTGGGAGGCCGCGACGTGGAGCTGGCGGTGTGAAAGCGACTGCGCCCGTGGGCGTCCCCGGAGGGCTGCTTGTGCCCCTCACGGGTGCGGACATCGAGACGATGCCGAGGTTTCTCTCCTACGTCGTCCTGGGACAGACAGCGCTGAGCAGGGCCTTCCGGCCCGAGTGTCGTTTGCTTGTTCACCATGCACAGTATTTCCAAGGCTTCCCGAAAGGGCTACCGCATGGTTACTAACGCTCCCTTTCTCTCGCCAGGAGGTTAGGGCCGGCTCTTGGGCCCAGCTCCCACCTGTGTGTGCAGCGCATCTCCCCCTCTGCCCCTCATGTCCTGGTTTCGACTTCCTGTTCTAACTTACCTTCAATTCCATTTTAACTTTAATTTTACGTTTTCATCCGGTATTTCTATTTCCCCGTACGTATTTCTCATGTCGGGTCAAGAAAGATAGAATTTGTTTTTCCTCTCATGCACGGTCCAGGGTGGGTAGGCAGCTCTGCTCCTTGGAGTGACCCTGTGCCACCAGATGGCTCAGCCGTGCCACCTCTGTTCCTGCCCGGGGTGGGGGAGCCTAGAGAGAGGAGTGCGTCCTCAACACGCCGCCTGAGGGTGGGCTCCGGAAGCGGCGCTCAGTACCCCACTGGCCTCCCGCTGGGGAGAGCCCGGCTGCACCAGCACATCTAACTCAGGAGGCGCTAGAACCACATCGCCAGCCGGGTGGCTGTGTATCTTGCTTCAACTTCCAGGGACTTTATTTCTAGGATCAAGAGGGCGTGGGTCCTGAGGGATGGCTTGCATTCGCTGCCAAGGGTGTGCGTGCACATCTGTGTGCCTGAGCGAACGAGCGCTGTGAGCTGGTGTCGCACACGTGGGGGATGATGATGTGATTTCAGAGTCACAGAAAATAACTCCATCCGTGTTTCTGACACGTTCCGCTGCAGGCTGAACTCTGCCCTTTCTGTGCCTCTTGTGCCCAGCCTCATGCTCCTTCTCCGCAGGTTTGATGGAGATGAGCTCACCACGGACGAAAGGATCCGGACCCTGGCTCAGAGGTGGCAGCCCAGTAAGAGTTTGAGACTGGAGGAGCAGAGCGCCAAGGCCGTGGACACAGACATGATTATCTTACCGTGTCTGGTATGTCGCTCCACCTTGGAAATGGAAGGTCTGCCCCTGACCCCCGCCCCCAGCCAGCTGGGGTGGGCGGGCCGCCGTTAACGGTGGTTTTTGGGTTTGCAGTCCCGGCCCGCACGCTGTGACCAGGCCACTGCAGAGTCCAACCCCGTGACCCAGAAGCTGATCTCCAGCACAGAGGGCGAGCTGCAGCAGAGCTACGCCCAGCAGCGCCGGAGCAAGAGCGCCGCCCTCCTGCACAAGGAGCTGAGCTGCAAGAGCAAGAGGGCCGTCCGCGAGTACCTGTTCCGCGTGAACGAGGCCGCGGCCGTCCTGTACGCCCGCCACGTGCTGGCGTCCTTGCTCGCCGAGTGGCCTGGGCACGTGCCCGTGAGCGAGGACATCTTGGAGCTGAGCGGCCCGGCCCATATGACCTACATTTTGGATATGTTCATGCAGCTGGAAGAAAAGCATCAGTGGGAGAAGGTGATTGTGTACTGGGCCAGGCTGGGCACTTGCCCTCCTCGTGCCTCCTCTGCGCCCGCACATTTGAACACGCTTCCTCCGGATGTGGCAGAGGCGGGCTGCGGGCACGGCTGGGCTCTCCCAAGTCCTGGCCCAGAGCAGAGCTCACAGCCTTGGCAGACTTGGTGTGCAGAGAGCGCTCGACCTGCCGATCCCATGGAGCCTGACTCTGTGGACTCCCTGGCCCATTTCTTCTCGGGGTGCCAGGTCCAGGGGGTGGGGTGAGCCATGGCCACTGGCCTGTTCCCGTGGCACCGCACGCCTCCAGGGTGGTTTGTGTCTTGTCCCTGGAACGTCGGCCCCAGGGCACTTGCACCTGCTGCCGTGTAACCAGGGAGAGTTCGGTCGTGAGGAAGTGCAGCCAGGGACCTGTCTGAAGCCCCCTGCCTCTCGGCGGCAGGTGTGGGGTCTGCACCCTAACCCCACACCCTGGTTCTGAGTTTCCGGGCTTCTGGTTCTGCTCTCACTCTTTTATTTTTTATTTTTTTATATTTACTCATTTTTGAGAGATAGAGTGTGAGCAGGGGAGGGGCAGAGAGAGGGGGAGGCACAGAATCCAAAGCAGATTTCAGGCTCCGAGCTGTCAGGACAGAGCCCGATGGGCTCAAACCCACGAACTGTGAGATCGTGACCTGATTAACCGACAGAGCCCCCCAGGCGCCCCTGGCTCTGCTCTTACTGCTCCATCAGATCTTTAGCTTTGTCCTGAGACTCGTGTGAGGCCGCAGGGCTTCCCGGGGTGAGTGCGCACAAGGGGCCACGCAGCGGGGCAGCCTAGTCCGGGCCGCGGGGGCCACGGGGAGCTTTGTCACCACCTTCCCAGACTCCAGGCGCATAACTCTTGAGCCACATTTGCTGCTGCCTTCTTCATCCCTGCCCCCTGGGCACCCACACCACCGTGCACCCTCACCCCCACACGTGCACACCGTGTGCGAAGATTCCTTAGGATGTGAGTTTATCCTCTCACCCTTAATCTGCCCATCTAAGAACACCACCGGTCTGTAAGTCCCGGACCTGTCCCCAGCCACACAGCCCCGGAGGTGCTGGCAGCTCAGCTGTAGCCACACCTCTCATCTGGAAGTGGCAGAGGGGAACATGGCCTTCCCCACCCTTGCCCCATGGGCCCCCGGTTCCCCACGCCGTTGGCATGTCTGCATCGCTCCCCTGCGGGGAGCTCAGGGCTCTTCAGGGCCCAGGGCCACCCCCGGTTGGTTCTTCCGGCCCTCGCAAGGCCTCAGCAGTGGTTTTCCCGCAGGAAAACCAGCACCCCGGTCTACAGCAGGGGCCCCCCAGTGAGAGGCGGCCGGTGTCGTTGGCTTCCAGGTGACGCCAGGCCCTCTGGATGGGCCTTGGGTGGAAATGGGCTCCCCCTCCTTCCTGCCACCGGCAGGCCCTGACGCTCGCTGCTTCGTGTCCCGCCAGATCCTGCGGAAGGTGCTGCAGGGCTGCCGGGAGAGCATGCTGGGCACCATGGCCCTGGCCGCCTGCCAGTTCATGGAGGAGCCCGGGATGGAGGTGCAAGTGAGGGAGTCCAAACACCCATACAACAATAACACCAACTTTGAGGTACGCTGCAGAGCGTGTGGCATCCGCGAGGGGTGCTGCGGAGCTCATCAGCCCCTACCGCGGCCCCCCCCCTCCGGGCAGTCCCCACCAGGAGCGAGCCCCCGTGGTCCCAGAGACAGGGAGCCTCCACAACCCAGTCGTTTTTCCTTCCGCCCTTGTTTTAATAGAAGAAGTGGGTCCCGGGCCTGGGCGGGGGGAGTTCACTTTTCCTGCAGCAAGCTCCTTACAGTGCGCCAGAGCGTGAGCCCAGGGTCAGCCCCCGCTGCACCGTCTCCTGGTGATGTGGCCACACCTCGGAGCCCCCTGTCCTTCCCTTAATTCCCATGCGTGAGCTCCCGTCCCGCCAGACGGGGGCCTTCGGGAGGGCAGGGCTGACGTTTACCTCTCACATTTGCAGGATGTGGCACGAGGCAAGCCCTTGGGAATGACAGAGGTGTCTTTGTGTCCCCTCCCCAGGATAAGGTCCACATCCCTGGTGCCATCTACCTCTCAGTCAAATTTGACGCACAGTGCAGCACAGAGGAGGGCTGTGACGAGCTCGCCATGTCCAGCAGCAGTGACTTCCAGCAGGATCGGCACACTTTCAGCGGGTCTCAGCAGAAATGGAAGGATTTTGAGCTTCCAGGTAATAAATACTTGATCGTCCAGACTCTTAACATGAAGTATTTATATTTAAACTCAATAATGAGGGGCACGTGGGTGGCTAGGTCGGTTGAGCGTCTGACGTCGGCTCAGGTCATGATCTCAGGGTTTGGGGTTCGGGCCCCATGTTGGGCTCTGTGCTGATGGCTCGGAGCCTGGAGGCTGCTTTGGAATCTCTGCCCTTCCCCTGCTCGCACTCTGTCTCTCTCTCAAAAATAAATAAGTCAATAAACAAACACACAAACTCAATCCTGAGAGAAGGGACGTGGAGGGATGTCATACGGACTTGGTCTGCTTTATCAGGAGCACCTCCCTTGCATTCCCTGTCGCTGCGGCGGCATGACCTGATTCTGGTTCTCGTGTGGCGCAGGGGACACGCTGTATTACCGCTTCACCTCGGACATGAGCAACACAGAGTGGGGCTACAAGTTCACCGTGACGGCTGGACACCTCGGGCGCTTCCAGACAGGTGTGTGCCCGGGCCTTTCCGTGTGTAGGGTGTCCCCGCTGGGGACCCTCGGGCGTGGGGTAGGTGCCGTTGTGTCACGGGTCCTTGTCAAAGGCATAGCAGGTGCGTTTCTCCAGCACTTGCATGCGGCCACTGTGACACGCCCCCGTGGCTGGCTGCACACTTGCACGGGCAGGCGCCTGCCTGTGGGCACGTACAAAAGACACGTCTCATGGAATTCACAGGGTGTTTTGCAAAAGTGAGGAGCTGAATGTGTTCCCGGGTTGCTTTTATAAAAAGGCAGAGTTTTAAACGATCATAGCTGTTTTCTTGTGTGTATTAAGACTTGAGCACTTAATATTTTTAAAATATTGGTGTTTTGTGGGTGTGGACCAGGGTTCGAGATTTTGAAGCAGATGTTGTCAGAAGAAAGAGTGGTGCCCCACCTCCCCCTGTCGCAGATCTGGGAATGGCTGGTGGGCGTGGCTTGTCGCCAGACTGGCCACCAGCGATTAAAAGCCATCCACCTGCTCCTGAGGATCGTCCGCTGCTGCACCCACAGGTGAGCCGCCCTCCGCGCGGGAGTCCTTCGAGGGGAGTCCGTGAGCCGCCATGAGTATGTCCCCCCAGCTGGCTGGCCGCTTGTCAGTGCTGGCGTCTGGTGAAAAGACGTTTCTAATTTTCACATCTTCCCATTGATCAGTCGTATTTTATGGTAGTGCTTTTGTTCTTCTGTTGAGGCAGTTTCTGCCTTACCCCACCTTGGGGTCATGAAGATACTTCCTGTGTCCTAGGACTCTTTGTTATATTTCTTTCACTTCTCGCTCTGCGTCCCACACGGAGTGACTTCGCGTGACAGAAGCACAGGCTCCTCTGTAGTTATTTGTACAGGAGTCTCCACCTGTCCCTCACCTCACCCCCCGCGCCGTGCTGGTCACAGCGGAGGTGTCCGGTCTCTTCTGTTCAGAGGTCTTTATGTTTCTCCTGGTGCCGGTTCCACACTGTCTGAAATATCATCGCTTTCTAACAGATTCACGTATCTAGTCGTTTAAATCCTTTATTCTTCACCTTCGAGGCTGTCTTGTCTGTCTTTGGCTCTGCAGATCCATGTTCGTCTTAGAATTGGTTTGTTCCTCTTTGTTCCCAACTTCAGTGAGGTGTAACTGACAACATTGTGACGTAGTCACAGGCTAGAAGGTGGTGATTTCGTGTGTGTCCACCTTGTGAAGGGGCCCCCATCAGGGTCCTTACTGCACCCAGCACCTCACGTTACCTCTTGTGCGTGATGGCGCTTACGTTCGCCCCTCTCCAGTCCAGTGCCATACGCTGTCGTCACCGGTGTCATTCATTAGATCCTCAGACTTAGACCTTTCTCGCCTCACAGATGAAAGTTTGTCCCTCTGGCCAGCCTCTCGGTCTCCCACGCCCGCAGCCTCTGGCAGGCACCGCTCTACCCTCCGTGTCGATGGGTCTGTGTCTTTGTGCAGTTTTGTTTCCACGTACAAGTGAGGTCGTGCAGGGTTTGTCTTCCTCTGGCTCATTTCACTCGGCATGATGCCCTGCAGGTCCGTCCAGATTTTCCCAAATGGCGGGACTTCCTTCTTTCACATGCTCCATTGTGTAGATACGCGTTACCTTTGCTTTCTCCACTCCGCCATCGATAAGACGCTTAGTTTGTTTCCAGACCTTGACTGTCGTGAATAACGGTGCAGTGAACTTTGAGTGCAGATATTGTTTTGAGATAACGATTTCATTTCCTTTGGCTCTAAACCCAGGAGTGGGATTACTGGGTCGTACTGTGCTTCTGTTTCTAATTATTCGAGGAAGCCCCACCCTGCGTCCACAGTGGCCACACCGGTTTGCACCCCCACCAGCAGTGCACGAGGGCTCCCTTTCCCCGTGTCCTCACCAGCACCCGTTACCTCCTGAATTTTAGAGACCCGCCGCCCGACACATGCGAGGTGACAGTGAGGTTTTGACTAGCATTTCCCTGCTACTGAGTGGTGTTGGACATCTTTTCGTGTTAGCCACATGGATGTCTTCTTTGGGAAAATATCTGTTCAGGTCCTTTGGCCATTTTTAATTGGAATTTTTGGGTTCTTTTTGAAATGAAGTTGTAGGAGTTCCTTGTGTGTTTTGGGTAGTAAGCCCTCACTGGACGTGTGGTTACAAGTACTTTCTCCCACTCCACGGATGCCTTTTCATTTGTGGAAGGTCTTCTTTCCTGTGCAGAAGCCTTTTGGTTTGGTTTGGTTTGTTTGTTTGTTTAATAGTTTATTGTCAAATTGGTTTCCATGTAACACCCAGTGCTCTGCCCCACAAGTGGCCCCCACCATGACCATCACCCCCTCCCCCACCCACCCGCTAAAGGCCCGCCTTCAGCCCACGGTTCGTGTTCAGTATTCAGTAGTCTCATGAATTGTGTCCCTCTCTCTCCCCAGCTCTCTTTCCCCCTTCCCCTTGCTGTGGTCCTCTGTTCGGTTTCTCCTGTTAGACCTATGAGTGAGAACATATGGTGTCTGTCCTTCTCCGTCTGACTTATGATAGTTCCTTCCACTTATTTATTTTTGCTTTTGGTGTCAAATCCAAAAAAATCATCCCCAAGACCAATGTCAAGGAGCTTACCCATTTGTGTTCTACGAGGAGCTTTACAGCTGGCGGTCTTCCATCCGAGTCTTTACTCCACGTTGAGTTGGTTTTCGTGCCTGCTGTAAGAGAAGGACGCAGTCTCGTGCTTCTGCACGTGGCCGTCCAGTTGTCCCAGCTGAGATTGTCCTCTCCTCCTTGCGTGTTCTCGGCGTCTTTGTCGTTAATTGAGTGTCTCTGCATGAGTTTATTTCTGGGCTCTCTGTTCTGTTCATTGATCGTTATGTCTGTTTTTATCCCAATACTATACTGCGCTGATGACTGCAGTTCTGTGTTACGGTTTAAAATTGGGCTGTGCGATGCCTCCCGTTTTGTTCTTTCTCGAGACGGATTTGGTTATTTGGGGTCTTTTGTAGTTCCTTGTGGATATTCGGGTTGTTTTTCCTATTTCTGTGACAATGCCCCCGGGATGTCGGTAGGCACCACGAGGACTCGGTGTGTCGCTCCGGGCAGTGTGGACATTTCATGGTCCTCTGCTGGTCCTCGAGCGTGGAACATCCTCTCTCCTCGTTTGTGTCTTCTTCAGTTGTTTCCATCAGTGTTTTACGATTTTCAGTGGACAGATTGTTTACCTCCTTTGTGAAAATGTATTTCTAAGTGCTTTATTCTGTTTTATCCTGTTGTAAATGGGATTGTTTATTTAGTTTCTCTTTCTGATAGCTTGCCATTCGTATATAAAAATGCAGCTGGGGCGCCTGGGTGGCTCCGTCAGTTGAGTGTCTGACTGTTGATCTCAACTCAGGTCATGATCTCAGCATTCTGAGTTCAAACCCCATGTTCGACTCCACACTGGGTGTGAAACCTAGTTTTTAAAAAAAGAAGAAATACAGCTGATTTTTCTATATTGATTTTGTGCCCTGTGACTTTACTGAATTTATATGAGTTCTCATTGTTTTTCTGTGGAGGTTTCGGTGTTTTCTATAGAAAACAGGTATTCCTACGTCCTCTTTTCCAGTGTAGATGCCTTTTATTTCTTTTTCTTGCTTACCTGCTCCAGCTAGAGCTTCCCGTTCCTTGTAGTGTCCCTAATTCACATGTAGGTCTGTTCACACGCGCATGCGCACACTCCCTCCCTCCTGGTGGGGCTGGGGCTGACGTCAGAGCACTGAACCCTCTAATCCGTGGCCATTACATGTCGATTCCTTTTCTCTGCGATCCTCCAGGGCTCAGGTGGCGGTTTTGCAGGTTTCTGTGCTGAGGATTTTCATTAAATTAGATTTACCTAATGTTTTTGATGATGCTGTAATTGGTGTTGTAGAATTCTTAGTCTTACTTGTTTCTGCTCGTATGTAACTAACGTGTGTGTATCTCTCTTCTATCTAACGACTGCTCTGTGGGGGAACTTCGCGAGCACACGTGTGCAGGACTCAGAGCCCCATCCCGTTATCTACAAATAACCAGTTTTCCTTCTTCCTCTCGATTTTCAGAAGCCTTTTCTTTCCTTTTTTCATTAGCCATGACCTCTCCTAGAGTACTGAGTAGATGTGGGGGTTAAAGACCTGCTGTCTGTCCCTCGTCTTGGAGGGCACAGTGTCGGTGACATGTCACCTGTGTCCCTCACGCGCACAGTGTCCGTGCGCCTCCCTAGCAGTTTCCATGCACTCTGACACAGGATGCCGGTCAGAGTGGAGAGATGATATGCGACAGAGCACGTCATCTTCCGGTGCACTATGGAGTCGTATTTAAAACAATAAAAAAAGAAAGGGAAAGAAAGGGATGGCACGTTGAGTCACCTGCTCCCAGGCCGGCAGAGGAGGGGGAGAGAAAGCCGGCTGTGATGGCGGTCAGCGCCGCGCCCTCGTGCGCAACAAAGGCCCCTTGGCCCCCAGCGGCTCCGTTCTGCCCTGCTGGGAGCAGCCTGCTGCGAGAACCGCGTGGCTGAGCGAGGGCCCTGGCACTGTCTGCAGACGGGCAGGCCCATCCCGGCTGCACACGACGTGCTCCTGCGCCTCGCCGGCCCTCCTCGGTCCTTTCCTCGGTCCTGGGACGCGACAGGCCGGGCAGAGGGAAAGGCGGCCCCTGGGGCGGGGTGGCTGCCCGATGCCGCGTGAGCCACGGAGGAGCCACGGAAGGGCGCTTTCTGAAAAGCTTGGCTGTCGAGCCGTCTCTTTAAATGGAGCCACATCTTCCTGGTGCTTTAGGAAGACTCACTCTCCTGGAAGAAAGTGATTGGCTCCAAGAGTCCATGCGCAGAAAACTCCTTAAAGATATACATGGAAGAGAAAAGGCAAAATTTAAGATTATCCATGTACAGTCATGTCGTAAGGCTCAGAATGTCATTTCCTGACTTTTTCCTCGTAAGCATGTTGAGCTGGAATTAAAGCACGTCCTCCCTTGGAGTGAAACGGAGTCCTGTCCCGCGGGAAAGTGTGCTTGTGCGGTCTGGCCTGCACGACCTCACAAGCATACTTCCTGTGTTTCGTGAGCCCAAGATCATAGTAACGGCTGTGATTGCCTTTTAATACCCTCTTTTTTTTTTTTCTGATTGTTAAAGCAACAAGCGTTGCAGAAAATCTAGAAAATGGACAGAGACAGCTGCTGATAACATTTTTAATATATTTGTTTACTGTTGTTTTTAATACAGTTAAACAATACTGTATCTGCAGTTTTATGCCTACTTTTCTCCACGTAACACTTACCTCGAGATTTTTCACCATCACCACAGAGGTTCTTCCTAACAACTGCTTAGAGATGCACAGCTGACTCACGGGCCTGGGCTTTGGGGTCCCCTGCATCCTGGGAGCCCTGTTCTGAAGCCTAGGCCCTGCCCCTTTCCCTATTTGCCACTGGCGAGTGGTTTTGGCCATTTGGGGGAGAGTGATGACTGTACTGGGCGTTGGGGGAGTCTGTCAGCCTGCGTCCATCTCACGTCTGACCCCTCCCACAGCGACCTCTGTGACCTTGCGCTGCTAAAGCCCCTGTGGCAGCTGTTCACCCGAATGGAGTACAGCCTGTTGGAGGACGTGACACAGCCTGGCATCCTCCTCCCCCTGCACCGCGCCCTCACCGAGCTCTTCTTCGTCACCGAGAACCGCGCCCAGGTGAGTGCCCACGGGAGCTGCCCCGCTGCCCGCCCGGGCACAGGGCCGAGCCCTGGGGTGTCGTCCAGGCCGCAGCGGACCTGCACAGGGGACAGGCACGGCCTGAAGTGCGAGGCCTCGCCTCTGCCGGGACCCAGAAACACTCTGTTGTTAGGCCTAAAGCCCTGGGTTAGTGCTTGACATAGTGCGTTCTGGAAGATAAATGGACGGTAGTGCTGTGAGGGGCCCGCAGAGCCGGCCACGATCGCCGTGAGGGACCCGCGGGGTGGTGGGCGGGGGCGCTCTGGGCGGTGGCCCCCTCCAGCCGCACCCCTGCTCTCTCCGCAGGAGCTCGGGTTGCTGCAGGAGTACCTGCTGGCCTTAACCACCGACGACCACCTTCTCCGCTGCGCAGCACAGGTACTCCCCCCCTCCCCCCAGCCGGCCACGGCGGCTGCCTCCTCGTGGCTGGACGGCCCCAGCACCAGGGACAGAAACCCCTGGGGTCCACCCGGGGCTCTGTCCAACCCCATCGCTAACTTGCAGTGTCCAGGAATGAAGTTGAGCCCATTTATCAGTGTCATTCGTATTCTACCGTGTTTTGTGTCTCTGAAACCAAAACAACCAAGGCCTTAAATTGACAGTTTGGCTGAAGTTTTCACCGAGTTAGATTGCAGATCATTTTGGATGTAACTTTTTTCCCTGGTAGGAGAACCTATTGACAGTTTGGTCCCAGGGCCCCTTTCCGCTTTTCAATTATTGAGGATCCCCAAAAGGTTTAATTTGTTTGTTGCACATATTGATAGATACCATCAGAAATTGGGTTTTAAACTTAGAAATTAAAACACTTAAGCACTTAATTATCACCTCATTTTAAGTAATAGTAAACTTCCTCCACATCAACCTGAGGAACGCGCTCTCAGAAAACAGCTGTACGGTCCCACACCATCACCCTCGAGGCGGCGGCCGCCCGCCACACCCGCCGGGCCTGCTCCTGCCGCCGCAGCTGTGCCGTGCGCTCTGGCCTCTGGGGTGCCCCCGACGTGCTCCAGAGCGTGAGGGTGGCAAGGGCACTTGATGTTTCAGCATTGCTGTCACCGTGCAGAGCCCGGAAAGGGTCTCGGAACCCGCAGGCCCAGACCACGTGTTGAAAACCTTAGACCCACAGAACAGACCCCTTGAATACCCTAGAGCATGTGGTCCAGCCTTGCAGCAGACACAGAGGGGCCCTGAGGTGAGAGGAGGGGAGGTTGGCCCGGGGTCATGCTTGAGTGGGGGTCCGGCCAGAGCCCGGGTCTGCCCCTGCGAGTCTGCTCGGTGAGCGGAGAAGCAGGGAGCCCCCATCAACTTGGGGTGTTTATACAGATTCTCCTAAGACCCGTAGGCAGAGAACCTCCGTCCCCTCCTAACAGATGCCTGCCCCTACCACCACCGCCCCTACTGCCCCACCACCCCACTACCCCTGCTTTTGTGACACACGGCGAAAATGGGAGATTTGACCAAATGGCACCGAGCACTCCACGTTGTATATTCCTGTGGGCTCCTCCCTCTTGCCCGTCCCAGCGCCCAGTGTCCCCCTCCTCCTGACCCCCCCCACCTCCATCCACTGTGCTGGGCCAGGGCTCTGCCTCGTCCTCCCCCCGCCACCTCATCCTCCTGCTGCCCTGAGCTTGCACAGCAACCTGGGCCTGGCTCTGGGGCATCCACCTTCCCAGCAAGCTCCCTTCCAGCACCGGCTCTTCGTTTCTTCCCCTCTGCACCTTTGTGCTCCCCCCTTTCCCTAAAGAGCTCGCCCAGGCACCCCGTGGGCAGCGTCCTCCGGGCCCGCTGAGCCCCCCAGCATTACGCCGGCATCCCGCCTCCCCCTCCACAGGGCAGTGGTGCTGTTTCTACCTGCCGTCTGGAGCTCTCGTGTGGTCTTGAGAGACTTTGTCTCTCCTGTAGACGGCGCTCCGGGGGAGGGGACCTCATTTGCTTGTGTCTCCCTTACCCCAGCCGCACCCCGTGCTCAGCTGAGGGTCTTGTTCAGTTCCACACCTAACGAATGAGCAGCTGAATGGTTCTTGACATTGGCAGTGACCCTTTCTTTCTCCCTCCACAGGCTCTACAGAACATCGCTGCCATCAGCCTGGCCATCGATTACCCAAACAAGGCAACCCGCCTCTGGGATGTCAAGTGTTAGCCCTTGGTATGGTATGCCCGGAACTAGCTAACCTGTCCACACGGGTGATAGAGCAGACCTCTAAACTCATCAGGGAGATGCCCGTGCTGTTAGCGTCCGGCGCCCCAGAGCTCCCCCTTCCACTCCAAGTAGAACGCCAAGCAACCATGCCTCCCAGAACTTGCCACATCGCAAGCTAGACTCCTGCACGCGCCGTAGCATGTGAGAGTGAGCCGCGGGTAGCTCAGAATTACCCAGGAGGGCGGGCAGGGGCCCTTGAGAAGGCTGTTCAGAGACCAGCCTGGAGAGGGTTCCGTCTCCTCTGAGCTGGAGCCGTGTGGGGAAGACAGCGTCTGCCCAGAGCCGCCTCCGGCAGCAAGACCCCCAGCGGCAGCGGCCTGGCCTGGGAGCTGGCCTTTTGCTCTTGCTTCTTGAGACTGGGCAGTTCAAACCAAAGCTGACGAGCACTGGTCCCGGCCCCCTGGTCCCTGAGCATCCGCGCAGCTGCCCTGCAGAAGTCCTCGGGTGCCCGGGAAGCGGCCAACGGGCAGCCCACGGGCGTTGCAGGTGCCCCGGCTCCGAGCACAGCTGACTTGAGTTGTTTTAACCTGTCCCAGTCTCCACCTAACGGTTTTAGAGCAGAACCACATGACTCCCTTGAAAGCTTGAAAGGCCTCAGTGGAGACCCAACGGAGCGGTCGTGCAGGAGGACACACTGTTTGCGAAAGCGAAGAACGTGAGGAATTTTCTTTAGCTTCTGTACTGAAAGACTTGAAATGTTATCAGAGGAGGTCTTTAGAAGTAAAAAAAAAAAAACCAAAAACCAAAAACCAAAAACTGACAACTAAACGAAAGATACATGATTTTATTTCTTCTCCGCGGTCATGGGCAGCCCAGCCCATCCACACCGGGGCTCCGCCTGCTTCTTCAGCTGCCATTTGTAAGGCATTAAGTGCCCTAGGTCTCACGAACGCTGTTGTCCATTTCTCTTGTCATGATTGCAGTCTCGCCCTGAAGCGCCGACTGTTCTCCCCTCTCAGGAGCCCCGCTTTGGCGTGTGAGGCGGGGTGGGCGTGGAGGCTGTGCACACGGCTCGGGGCCGCTGCCGGTCCAGGGCGGGCATCCGGGCCTGAGCGCGGCCCCAGTGGGGCAGCTCCGCGCTCCCCCGGCCTCCGAGGCCTCCTGTGCGGGGGGTCTGGGTTGGATGGGCCCAAGAGTGCAGGTCCCAGGAGCGTCTTCTTGCAGCAGCATTTTTGCCTTCTGGGTCGGGGAGCGAAGGTGCCGCAGCCGCCTGCGGCCCTCGAGTTGGGTTCTCAGTCAAGCTCCAAGCTACACACTGAGCCGGCGAGAGGGGGACAGTTCAGAGGAGATGGAAACCCAGGGTCCCGTCCTAACGCTTGACCTCAGGCCCAGGGCGCCGGGCCCAGCCTGGTCCCCCTTGGTGTCGGGGTGCAAGCTCCAGGCACCGCGGCTCGGTGGAAGTGCTCTCAGCTTTCAGAGAAGGCCCGCGCTCCGTGCCGCCCAAGCCCAGGCCGGTCTCGCAGTGCGGAGCGGGGCCTGGAAGACGGACGAGACGGCGGGCCTGCCGCCTTGCCTCGCTGCCGCCCACAGCCCTCGTACCCCAGACTGACCGAAGCAGCGCAGGTTCACACCTCCTGCAGTGGTTACCGACTCTGTCCCGGAGGCCCGGCTGTGAGCAAACGCCGGCCTCTGCCCCGCCACCGTCTCCTGCCACCCTGGCCGTTCTGGTCTCCGGCTTTGCACAGAGCGAGCCCAGCGTCTGCCTCACACACAGCTGCTGCTCAGCCCCGCCGGCCGCCACCCCACGTCCCACCCACCTGGGCTCCTGGTGCCCGCGGGCCTGCGCTGTCTGGAACCATGGATGCCACCAAGACCGGCCTCCCTTGACCCTTCTCGGAGGCAGAGTCGCCAGGCAGGAGATAAAACGGGCAGGAATAAAGGTGTCGTGGAAACATGTGCCTGATTTCTAAAGAGATTCTGACCCAAATCCTACATATTATACAGACAGACACTGTTCCTAATGGGAGGAGTGACTTATTTTCATCATTTTTAATTTGTTTTCTTACGGGTTTACGACTTTGAATTTTTCTTATTTGTTTGAAAGAAAGAATTTTGATTATAACAAGCTGAGTGATTTCAGCCTGTAAAAAGGATGTTAAGCTGTGGGTAAAATATGCAAATGAAGAGAAATATATTGTACAAATTCTATATAAAAAAGTGCAACTGTGTGTGGGGTTTTTCTTCCTTACGTCTCTCCTGTGAGGATCATACTTGCAGCTTCTGCCAAGCCCAAAGGGTTGGAATTGCTAGGATCTCAAGGGCTTGGGGTTGACAGGAACCAGACGGTGTGAGAAATAAGCCCACTGCCCCAGTCAAAGGGGGACGCGGAGACTCGGAGCGCAGTACAGGGAGGCTCCAGCCAACGTTCTTACAGGAGCAGGTGTCTGACGGACAGGCCGACTCAGGGC